>BMAV01008558.1:201865-235297 GCA_019973955.1 Trichonephila inaurata madagascariensis
AGTAAATTGTTAGTTTACAATATTTACTAAATATGAGTGTTTTTTTTCGGTAGCGTAACGTACACTCTCGCAACCCCCACAGTGCAGGGGGGGGGGGCAAAGCTTGATATTATGGTTTTTCAATCCTTTGCAAGATCTGGTTTGGGGCCCAAAACCTGACTTCACAGGGGGACCCTAATATTCTCCGTTGTGTCACTGAATATTTTTCACTTGTAATGAAACCGTTTAGTAGAGAAAAAGCAGAATTTAATTTCCTCTACAATATTATTTTCATTGTTCTAAGTAACTTAAGAAGTGATGCAAATTCATTGTTTTTACATTAAAGATGAAACAACTACCACTTTCGCGTGAATTAGTTTCAAAATGATGTTTTATTTACAACATTTTTAATATTTTATCCACATCCTTTTTATGCTCCCCAATTTTTTCTATTGCCAAACAGGGGAAAAAGTTAAAAAAAAAATCGCTAAATATACGAATTATTATTTTCTTTTCAAATTAAATTGCCATCTAAGAATATTTGCTGTATATGAATTACTATATTTTTCATTTGTAATTAAGCCATCTACTAAAAAAAGCAGAGTTAGATTCTTCTACAATTTTCTTTTTTATTGGTAACCATAAGAAGTGATGCATAAATTCATCATTTTTTGTTGTAAAGATGAAACAACTCTATCACACTTTTGAATTAATTCCAAAACAATGTTTTATTTACAACATTCTTAATTCTTCTTCAAAATTCCTTTTACACTCCCCAAATCGTTCTATTGCCAAACAACAAAAATTCAATAATCACTAAATATGAATTATTATTATCTTTTCAAATTAAATCGTCTGCAAAGAATACTCGTATTAGCAAAAAGTTAATATTCGCTAAATAACAATTATATTCTTCATTTGTTCCCAAACTATCTACTAGGCAAAGCAGAATTAAATTTCTTTTATAATATTAGTTTCTTTGCTCTAAATAATTGTAAGAAGTGATGTTAATTGAATGAGCTAATTAAAATCAACAAACAAATTTTAAATATTTTAAGATAAATTGAATTTTTTTTTAAATATTCCCATTCAGACAGACAAATAATCCATTTTTATGTTACTAATGAACAATGCTTTCATTCAATGATACATAAAAACAGTTCCAAAGTAACTGATATTTTTTTTTTATCGGATGTATTCTCGTGATAATATAGCAAACAAAAATTTATTTTACAAAAAAATCTAAGTTAAGACCTGAAAAACTTAAACTCAGTGAGAAACGAAAAGATAAGACTCCAATAAACAAAATTCTTCTCATGCTTATAATAAATATTCTTAATCACCTTTGAAACATACCTACATTCATTTAGAAAGAAGTCAAGGTTAAATTTGAACACTTCCTTTTCTGAAATTATCCTTCTCAGAGCAATATTCACGTCCTGCTTCCCGTACTTGAATTTTTCAGCAACGCACAAACGAAGACTGACACTTTTCTGGCAAGCCCTCACTGAATAAGTTTTCAACAACTGTGTTCATTGGAATAACAATACTCGCAGTGGATCAGAATGGTGAAAGGTTTCTCGTACAAAGAAAATAAAATTAAAAAAAGAAAAAGTTTTTTAAGTACTTTAAGTAGTTATAAGAAAAGAAATTGCTTATGCATGAAAGATACTGTCAGTGGTCATGAATCAGTAGCTATAACTCTAATCTTTATGTCTCTTATTCTTTGGATCTAAGGCACGCGAATGTTACCGTAAAATCCGGCGTACAACGTGCATTTATATCAGCGATACTCAACCTGCGGCCCACCGAGCCTTTTTAAGTGGCCCGGTCATAGCCCATGGCTTTCAGAAATTTACTTATTTAAGAACATTGCGTTAAAAATTTGGTGGGAAATTCTTTGTCAAGAATTCAAATATATCAATTTTCCATTTTGCTGTTGGTGTCGTACGAGTACGAATTGATATTCTTTTTCTATTTGGAACAGTTACGGTTTGTGATGACAGACAACAGTGGTATGAACAGTGGGTGGAAATAATTTTTAACTATCTTTCATATCTTGCAAGCAAAAAATATTCGAAGAAAATAGATTGTTTCAAGACGATTGGGAACTTGACTATTTTGTAGTGAAAACAAACATGGATTATTAATTGTTTGATTTGTCACGAAAGTGCTGTATTTGAAAAATACCAATAAACAGGAATCATTCAATGACATTTTTCCTCGAAGATCTCTTTCAAGAGGTGATAAATAGGCTTTATCGTGAATAATTCTTGCAACATCAACAAAGTGTTTTGTCAGTGGTAATAAACAGTGGTAACAAAGACATCCTATAAAGAGTTTGTTACATTTTTAGTAATCATATGAAACCGTTTACTGATGCAGAAATTGTGAAGGAGTGTTTCTTAAGTGTTTCTAATTTAGTGTTAGTGACAAAAATAAAAAAATATAAAAAATAATAATTAAAAAAGAGCAAAACAGGAGTTATAATATTGATAAATTTTCTACATTTTAAATTTCAAATGTTATTTTGGACTTAAAGCATTTCTCCTTTCTCTCTTTAAAGTCTCCCCATTTATCCTTAGGTTGAGGCCCACGTGAAACAGCTGGCATATGTATGCGGCCCAGCAGAAAAAAAAGGTTGAGTACCCCTGCATTATACTTTCAAGCTGCAATTTTTAATTTTGGAGTATATTCGCCGTATAACGCGCACCCCCTTTTTTGCAAAGAAACCTGAAATGTACGTGCGCAATGCTCTTATGTTTCGAAGTCATTAGTTTGAGGTATTATTCCAAATTATTGAAAAAAATAGTTTATAATTCTATAACTACAACCCTTTAAGTTCATAAGAAATGTTATTTCTTTTAAAGAAGCAGTATTTAGGTATGTAGAAATCTAATTTTTTTTTCTAAGTTCCTCATTTCTAATATATTTAAACCTCTTCTTTTTATACCCGATGTATAACGCGCACCCGTAAATTTCGAGCTTATTTTTTTGTGTTAAAAGTGCGCGTTTTTCTCAAGATTGTGAAGGTGTATCCAGTTTCTTAAATGTTAATTAGGAACAGAGTTCATTAAATATATAAATTATCGTCACATTTAGAGTTCTATTTTTAGATCTAAAAGAGTAAAGTAAAAACAGAATATCATTTTGTTGCTGGATAATTTTGTGCATTAAGGTATCCGACTACACACATTCGGAACCGTGATTTTTCAAAAGCGCATAAATGGATAATTTCCATGATATTTAGTGTCACTTAGATTAGAATACATGCATAAAATTGTTTTAAGGACATTTGGACAAAAAAAAATTTATTTAAATACAATATTTCGGCAAAAAAGTAACTTAGAATAATCTTTTTTCCAAATGTTCTCCTTTTGTGAAAAATGCTTCTATTATAATAATATTTTGTCTGTATATAGCTCAGACCACTGTACAGAGGCTCAACTATAATTTTTGAAATATATAACTTAGAAGTGGGTTTATCCATATTTTACGACAACAGAGGGGAGCAATTTTAAGAGAAAAAAACCCCAATAGTTATTTCAATTGGTGGTAACTCTGAAAATAATGTGAATTTTTCAAAAATTTTAGTTGAGCCCCCGTAAAGAGGTCTGAGCTATATACAGGCGAAATATTATTATAATACAAGCATTTTTCACAAAAGGATAACATTTGGAAAAAAGATTATTCTAAATTAATTTTTTGCCAAAATTTTGTATTTAAATAAATTTTTTTTTGTCAAAATGACCCTAAAACAGTTTTATGCATGTATTCTATAATCTGAGTGACGCTAAATATCATCATTTATGCACTTTTTTAAAGTCAGGGTTCGGAACGCAGTTGGATACCTTAAATAAAGCAGTTTAAAAACTATGTATAATTAATTAAAGTTAATATCTACTTTCATTTTTATATTTATTACACTATTGACTTGATTTGAAATAAAAGATCTTTTAAAAAATAAACTTAGTAACTAATAAAAAATGTTTAATTAAAAAAGTTTAAAAATACTAATTTTTAAGATAATTAATTAAATAAATAAAAAGGATATTATTTTTTAGTTAGCAATAAATTAATAGTCTATATTAGAGGTCTTCAACCTTTCATGCTTGACGGCTAAATTAATAAATTCACAAGGATCCGCGGGTCACCTCAATAAATTCACAGTAATCCGTGGGCCACACGACTGTCAAAAAATATTGCATTCAGGAAATTTTTATAAAAAAAAGGGAGGTTTTTTTTTTTTACAAGACTACAACGGATTCTAAGGAAAGAAACTGTGTTTACAGATTTGAATATATATCGGTTTCAAAAAAATTAAATGGAATTAAGATACTTTGCAAACATGTTAAAGATAAGAGTCCACTTTTTTTATAAAAATTTCTGAGATCTTATGCATAGTCAGAATTTTTATATATAAAATTATTTAAAATATAGTGAAATTTCTGAAAAATTCGTCATTTTCAAATTTTTTTTTTATCTTAAATGGATATTTAACACATCAGTTAAATGTTTTAAACATCAAAAAGAACAGAGAAAATGGCTTTTTTACGACAAAAATCAGCCAAGGCATTTTTTTAAAATTACCTCAAATTCAAATGAGGGGTCACTATAATCCCGTCATCGGGTCATTCGTGGCCGGTGGACCACTGAAGACCCCAGAGGCGTAACGGGGATGATTAGGGTCCCCCGCAAAATCAGATTTAGGACCCCAAGGTGGATTTTACAAAGGGGCGTCAGTTAAAGGGGCAAAGGATTTTACATGGCGTCAGCTAAAATTTGGGCCCCCTAGAAACCGGGGCCCCCGCAATGCGGGGGTGTACATTACGCCATTGGAAGACTTCTAGTCTACATTAATAATTTTATTTTGAATAATTTTATTTGCTTTTAATAATAAAATAATATTTTAATATTAATATAATTAAACTTTAATTATAAAATGTTTAAATATTTAATTATTAAAATATAATGAAGGCTAGAAAATTGAGGTTCAAAAGGCTTCATTTTGAGACAGAGTAAAAAAAAAAAAATTTCCTCAATTAAGGAATTTTTTTAAATAAAATTCATTTTGCTTATATGTCTGACAACTATTCATCTGTACTGTTAATTTAACACGTAAATAGTAGCTGTTTTTTACTTTGTGTGTGTTAAATTTAAAAACGTACTGTAATTTAAAATCACTTATTTGTTAATGAAACTTTGACCAATAAGGTTTCGTTAACAAAAGTAGTTGCTCATATGCCTCCAAAATGTAGCAACATTTTGGGTGATTAATTTTACAGTTAGGAAAAGTATTGCTGTTATTAGAATAAACGCTGTTCATACTTCGTCATTCTTACATTTAACTAAATATTGCACACACAATTTTGTTAGTTGTTTTCATTTAGAATAATAAATCAATATTTTTCAACATAAATGCAAAGAGCAAACTGGATGATATCCATGATTCTAATGCTTGAAGACCATTAGAATCATTGATCATTTTTTTACAGAAATAACTTAGTTTGGGAGAGGTGTATAAAATCTTTGAGAATCCGTATGTTCTTCGCTTTGCAAAGTCTGAAACAATGTAAATTATTAGTATTCAAAAGAATAATACTATTGGGGTTTTTTTTTTTTTTTCTCCTTTTGAATTCATTTTATACTTTGAGAATGATTTTTAAACTCTTTATAATTCTTTTAGATTCCTTAACGTTTATCTGAATTTTGAAAATAAATATTTAAAAAGATTAAGAATATTTTTTTAAAAAATATATCGTCTTTTTCAAAGAATCTGTTGCTGCATTTAAAATTAATTTACAATTTTCCAAAACAGCTGTCTATAAATATTTTAAGTGGGCTGTACTAATGGGCTACCCTTGAGTTCTATCCTCTGTAACTCGGGGATTTTCCATCTAGCCAAATTGGCCATTTGAGCTAGAACAACTCCACTCCGAAAATGAATATCACTACTAAATAGAAAATAGTCAGTGAGAGAGAATATTTGTTATATGGACAATATAGCCTCTCTAGTGAGTTCCTGAATTATAGTCGCTTATACCTTGTAGTCCGAAATTTTAATCGCTATTAAACGCTATTGGAGGATTTCTCTGGCGAGTTTCAGAGATTGCATCGCATTTCAGATAAGTAATCTTTATTTCTTATTATTTGGTTGCCTTGTCTGCATATTGCGTACTTAGTTCAAACGCCTAAATTAATAAAAATGAATTATTATTTATTTGTCATTGTTTCAGGTCCTATTTAATGACTTCTCAAACTCCACTGTGTTCGGATTCCCCTGACTACCTCAACGATGTGTGAGATCTTCACTTCAACCAACACGAGAAGGTAAAAGTGCAACAGGGCTTATAATGTTTAGGTCGTTGTGAAAGAGATATTTAATAAACTCTCATAACATTAAGCTACTATAGATTCATTTGTTATAAATAAATTGGGGAACATAAAATATTATTAAAGACTGAAAATAACGACTATTTTTTTAGGAAATATTAAACTGATATATATTTGAATGTCCTTTTAAAACTGAATTGATTATTTTTACTTTTACAATAGATCATTTTTGTAGACATATAAGATTAAATATGTATGAAAATAAGATTCATTAGGTAGTTTGTTTAATAACCAGGTTTTTATAAGCATATGATATTTATTCATGAAACTTTAACTAAACTCTGGAAGAGACGAAATATACATAGGATCAAAATGTTCAGTTGTAGATAAACTAGATCTGAAAGTACATAATTTTTTTTAAACTAATCTACTAAAACTCTAAGAAACACATGATGAGTTTACTGAGTTAAATACATATTTTAAAATGAAAGAAATTGCAAGAAATACACATTTAAAGAAAACAAGCATGATAAATTTACCGAGTTAAGTTTATTTTTTTTATGTTGCCCATTAATAATAAAATTACAATCTTGATTTCAATATCATCAAGAAAAACAGTATTTTTATTTTTTAAATGTTGCCTTTTTTTTTTTTTTTGAAAAATAAAACCATCAAACATAAAGCAAAACGATTTTCATTTCTGTTATAAAATAATTATCTACAAAAAAAATTCTTAATGATCTATGATTTTGAACCTTTTATAACTCATCTTCTTATCTTCTAACCCTTGTCGAATTTGAATTCCTTAACTAGTTGAAGCCATTAGCTATTAGGCTATATATCCCAAACTAATGTCGAGAATTCTAAACATTATGATACTTAATAAAGGTGGCATCTGGAGAATTTGAACAAGGGAAAATTCCTTTTTTTTCATTACTTCTCGGTAAAATTAATGTGATTAGGACAAATGACTTGAATAACCTTTTGTTTAAGGAAATGAACATGTTAATCTCCAGTTATCACCAAGTCACTAATGATGATTAATTTTTTTTGTATCGTTTGACCTTATAATGCTAGAAGGCAAAATTAAAGGTTTATTAAAATCATAACCCACTAAAATGTAGATATATTTAATAATTTATGCATTTTGTTTAATAATTTATCATTTTTTAAGATGCCATCAATTAAAAACACTGTAAGACATGAAGTAAATTGTTATAAGAAATGGCAGAGTGCTGAGCTTTGAGTAGGTTCACATATATTCTCGGAAACAGTTCGATTTTTGTTTGTTTGTCTAAGAAATAAGGGTTTCTAATATAACTATTCCTAGATTTTAATTTTTTAAAATGTCATCATAATTAATTTGTAAATATCGCAATTTCTGATTTCACGTTATTCACAATTGATTTCAGAATTCAATTCGTTTTTATTTTCAATATCTCATTTTTGGAAGTTTGAATTTTATTTATTTTTTCCAACATTGTCCCACATTGGAGGGAGACTTAAGCCACTTTTCACTTTTTTGGAAAACTGACGCAGCATTTTTGTTTTATAACCAATAAAATAAAAAAACTTTCTATTTCCGCAGCAAAAGAACTTTCTGTCGATACTAATTTTATATCCTTAAATTAATAAGAAAAAGTTACAGCTCTCGTAAAATATGACCCACATATCCTCATGTTTATTTTATAACATTTCACAATCAATACAAAATGGGTTTTCTCAACATTATAAAAATTATCTCAATAACTATGAATAATAATAATTATAATTCACGTAATCATTCACAAAAACCATGAGTTATAACGTTTTATATACCTCATAAATGAATATACAAATTGAGCTTTTATCTGTTATAAATAAACACAATTGGCTCAACTTATGTGACGTCACAGTCACATGATAAGGATAACCCCGTGATTCTAGCCAATCAGTTCAAAAACTTATGTGACGTCATAGTCACACGATGAAAGCTATCATTTGCTTTTACCTAATCAGTTCATGCACTTCGTTGTTGCCAACTTTTTCTCTTCTCAGAAACTTTCTCTTAAAAAGTCCATATGTATGCAAAGTGGATTTTATTTAAAAATACAAGCATAAAATAAATTTTTTTTCATTGATTTTAAAAAAATCTTGTTGAAGAATTTTTTTTTTATAACATAAACATTTTTACCCAATTATGAATTTTGTAATTTTGTCTAACTGCAAGTTTTACACATAGAACAACAAGTACGATTAGTTTAATGCCCGTTGTGAATTCAATGGAGGACACGTGTTTGTCTGTATCATGTGACCGTCATGAATTGAGCCCATTGCATTTACACCACAATATGTACAGAAAATGATAAAATAAATAAAATTTATAATCACACACATTAACCTGTGGTGAACGCTGTGGTATGGCACTATTGGTTTTATTTGCTCATGTTTGTTTGTGATGTAATTCGATATTGAATTCATTTTGAAATATATAGTTTGGCTTGCTTTTAATGGAACTCGCAAACGAAATAAAAGAATCCGATTCTGTTTTGGATTAATAAAACTGATATTCATTTTTACGGCTACTTCTACAATTTATTTAACCTAGTTAAAATACATTAACTTGCACACATTATATTTCAAAGTGAATTGAATATTGAATTACATCGAGAACAAATATGAGCAAATAATAAATAATCAGCGTTCGCCACAAACACCCATACATATAAGGATTTTTCCTTTTTGTTATTAATTACACGTTATTTCTGAAATTAAAGAATTGTAGGAAAAGAATTATTTTTCAACTTTTCAATAATTAACAAATTCAGATATTTATTCAAGATTACATCAGAAATTCTGCTATTCTACCACAAATCACATACTAGATAGATGAAAACGAAGCATATAGTCAAACAGCTCTAAAAACTTTTCCTACCTTTTCATAATTGAAAAACAAAGGATAAACGACAATATTTACAAAAGAATAATATATAAATTAGGGAGAAATTTAAACAAATCAACAAAATCTGAAATAACAAATAACTACACAATGATATTCCACTTTTATCAACCATTTAAACGTTTGAGTCCTTGGTATGATCCAAATTAAAAACAGAAACAAACTTTTTATGTTTCATAAATCAATTTTATAATTCTGTGACATCCTCTGCTGTGTTATTTTATCGTCTGCTCAAATGAGAACGAGGCCATATTTATTATTTTTAGGAAGAAAATACCAATAAAAATATACCGCAGTTCACTATACATTGAAACCAAGTTTGAATTAAAATATCTATTTGCCATAAAATATATACATTTAATCTAAAATCATTACATTTAAAAAACATTGTAATCAATTTTTAACTTTCGAATAGTTATTGCAGTTTAAAGCACGGAAAAAATCAAACTACAAAAATGAATCAAAGGATTCTGAAAGATCTATAACAATGACTTTTGAATAAAGTAATTTTACACAAATATCAATAAAACTTGGAAACAATTATGATAAATTGTAGATAGAGTATTGTAGCTCAGTTCTGTTTCCTTAATGTTAGCTGAAAAAAGAAATTTTCTTGAGCTATATTCAAACGAATTTAATCTTTTTGGGGGTAAATCGTTCCAATTCAGTTTAAAATATTTGATAATGAATTTCGTAGGCATATTTTTCTTTAAATTCAAATAAAAGTTCACTTTATTATTAAGATATTTATTTTTAATTTAAAAAGGTAAAGGTACTCGTTAGTAGATTTTAAAGGTGCCTTAGAAAATTGGGACATCAAAACTGTATCAGCAATATATTAGCATAAAAAATTCTTAATATTGGGAATAACCCTAAAGTTGTTTAATAATGTAAATCAAGTAAAATGAGAAAAAATCTCTAATATCGAGCGAAAGAAGTTTTTTTAAGGCATTTGACTACATTCGGAACCTTGATTTGCAAAAGCATATAAATGAACAATGTTTTCATGTTTAGTATCACTTGAATTATAATAAACATATAAAATTGTTTTAAGAAAATAATTACGATTAAAAAATATTTAAATGCGATTTTTTTTCAGGGGTGGGAGGAATAAAAAAAATGACATATTTTGAAAAAATTTATTTTTAAGGAAGATGCTACCGTAATAATAATGTTTTGCGAACTTATAGAGCTAACACTTCAATACAGAGCTTGAGCTGAAAGTTTTGAAATGTATAATTTAGAAATGGATTTATATTCATACTCTAATATGTGTCAAAATAGAGATTTTTTTCCGAAAAAATACCAGTTATTATTTCAATTGATCGTAACTCTTAAAATAATATGAATTTTTCAAAACCGCCACTTTAGATTCAGTACAAAAATCTTAATTATATATTAGGCAAAATATTATTTTTATAGAAGCATTTTCATTAAAAGAAGAGCGCGTTGAAAATATGCCCTTTTTCCCTCGTTTTATACCAAAAAATGCATTTAAATAATTTTTTATTATAATAATATCTGTAAATCAATTTTCTATGCATATACTAATTCAAATGTCTCTATATATGACAAGAAATATGAAAAAAATGTAAGTAAATTTCTACTTATGTCAATAAAGAAAAATTTTATTTTAGTTACTTTTTATTCAATAGTTACAATTAATATCGATATGTATATATATATATATATGACAGAATCACACTATTAAGTGATAAAATAGAAAGCGATTTTCCTAGCTATTTTCCTTTCTATATAGGGTGTTGGACTATTTTTTTGTTTACTATTTATTCATTAATTAAACTTAATTATTTTAATAAAATAAAATGGTAAAAAGAATCACATTCTCAGAAATTAGGCTATCCCAGGTGGGATCTGAACCCACCACCTTTGAGTTAGAAGTCCAATGTGCTATCCATTGCGCTACAGGGACACAACGAACGATTTTCCTTTCTATATATGCTGCTGGACTATTATTTTTTGTTTGTTACTATTTATTCCTTTTTCAATTTAATTGATTAACTAACATTTGAAAAAATGTATTAATATCAAATGTCATAAACTGCAAGTTAAAAAAAATGTATTTGGACTTGAATGGATGAATAGAAATTATTTTATTAACTACTGAAAATTTTAACAAGATATATATCTTTATATATAGGAAGAGAGTGCACTAATAGAAGGAATTGAAAAACATGTTCATTTATAAGATTTCGCAATATCACAGTTCCGAACGTAGTTAGTAGCCTTAATATAAAAAAAAAGAAATTAGATATTCATTTATATATATATATATATATATATATATATATATTTGCCTAGACAAAAACATTTTTTATTCGAAATTAGTTTGTTCAATGAATATTCAAAAAATCTTTTCTTAGCTAAACTTAAGAAACAGAGCACAACAACCAACTTTTATGCACTGTATCTTGAAGTTGATCGACTTCTTTTTAACAGGTTAAAATAATAATTCACAACTCATCGAAAAAGGTAGTTATTTTCGGCCGACACTTTCCCTAAACACTAACACTACTTCTTTCCTCTCCCAGGTTCAAAGGCCAAAAAGCTAGTTGACATTATGGTTCAGCCAAAGACGCCTTTATTTATTTATATTTTTCCCCATGAAAGACTCTCTCATAAAACTGTAAAAGATGAAATTTAAAAAGGACTTGAAGATCCGAAAACACTTCACATCGCACAGAAGACGCAGAAGAGGTAAATTGAAAGCGAACCGTGTAATGATAATTTTGTCGTAAATTTTAAGCACCGGGAAGGGGAAAAAAGTCCCATCATTCCGACATATATTTTTAGCGAGGTGTTCTGCGCCTTCTCTTAAACAAGTGTATAAGATTTCAGCTCTTCAAATTGCTAGAAGTGCCGAATGCGAGATTCTGTGTTTCTTCAGGGACGACAGCTGACCTAAGCTTGTTTTCGAGATAAACATAATGAAAAGAAAATGAAGATTTTCTAGAGTTCAGTATTTCTGTTGATCATCTGTATGTGAATAGGGTTCTTAAACTCGATTCCTATTGTTTTAATTAAGTTTTACATGTAGTTTACAACATTATAAGCTATATAATGTTGTAAACTATAGTGTCTCTCAGTGTAGCAACAGCCCATGAAGATCAAGGCCTACTGTGCCCATCTCAGTTTCCATGACCTTGGGCACTGAGGTGTATGAACAGATTTTCCGTTCAGGTTGTCAGTCTGAAGCGAAACTGCCAGTGTTTGGTTCCCAAGCAAGCAAGTTCTACATATATATAGTATGATAAAATAAAATAATAAAAGACAAGTTGTAATACTTACAAAGCTAAGAAGGAATGAAATTGAGAATTCTAAAAAACATATCAAAACCCGCCAAAATATAAGTAAAACAATGGTGCAAAAGAATATCATACTATAATTAGATAAAAACAGAAATTACAAGAATCAAAGGTGTTGAGCTATTAAAATTGAAATTAGCGAAACAGACATTAGACTAAAAAGGAGAACTATTACGATTTCGAATATATATATATGTATACTCGCCGTATAACACGCAATCCCTTTTATACAAAGAAACCCGAAATGTGCTTGTATAATGCTCTTCTGTTTTTCGAGGTATTATCCCAGGCTTTTGAAAAAATAGTATATTTTCAAAACTAAAGCCCTTTATATATAAGTTCAGTAGGTATATAATTTCTATTAAATAAACAGTGTTCTGACCTATGAAGAAGGCTAATTTTTTCTATATATATATGTGTGTGCGCTCTCTCTCTCTCTCTCTCTCTCTCTCTGTGTGTGTGTTTTTATTTTTAAAGTTATCTTTTTTATACCCAGAGTATATAACACTGACGCAAAAAATTCTATCTTATTTTTTGTGTTTAAAGTGTTCGTTTTATGCAGGATTTTAAGGCAAGTTTCACATATGGCTAGCAACATTGTAAGCTATAAATATATACATAGTAAATATAATTCTGTCAATATTACTAAAGGATTAAATTGCGTAATATTAAAAAAAAATAGTGTTAGAAACAGAGATTTGTTTGTAATAATATTTATATTCATATTACGAAAAAAAAAATCCTCTTTTACTTAAACATATAGATTTCTATAAGGAAAATGCACAATAAGGACTGAAGATCCATTTTGAACTATAAATAGCTTTTCTTGTACTACCACATGATTCTTATTTGTATAACACTTGAAATTATCTAGTAGTTAAGGTATAACTAACAGTGATTTTGCAAAATCAAGCAACTACGTTCTGAATCGTGATTTTTGAAAAGCGTGTAAGTGAATATTTCGTTTGAAATTTAGTGTCATTTGAATTAAAATATACATATAAAATTGTTTTAAGAATATTATTATAAGTAAAAATTATATTTATTCTCAATTTTTGCGCAAAAAATGAAGAAAAAATGACATACTTTCAAAGCATTCTACTTTTATGAAAAAAGATTTTATAACAATATTATTTTGCATATTTATTGCTAAAACTTCTGAATAAATCCTGAACTAGGATTTTTGAAGTATATAATTTAGGAGTGGATTTATTTATATTTTGATACATTGGAGAGATAGTAGAGAAACTTTAACCGAAAACGCCGGATTAAAATTGATAGTAACTTTGAAAGCAATGCGAATTCTTGGAAAAATCCTACTTCAGGATCTGTAGAGATATTGGCTATGCTTATATAGGGAAAATATAATTATTATAAAAGCATTTTCCTTAAAAGGATATATTTTAAATATATATCGTTTTCATTTTTTGCCAAAAAAAGTGCATTTAAGTAATCTTTTCTCATAATAATATTCTTAAAACATTTTCATATGTATATTCTAATTAATTGATGCTAAATATTAAAAAAAAATCCAGTTATACACTTTTGCAAAATCAAGGTTCCGGACGGTTTTTAATATCACTGTTTTGGTATCAGTATTGTTACATGTACACATTGCTATTTATAATTCTTCAAGATATTATGCGTTATTAGAATTTAAAAATATTAGTTATTTCAGTTACAGCTTGTTATTTTATAACGGTTAGAATTCTATCCTCAATAAATAAAATCAGTTTTTCGACTGTAGCATTAAGCTATATATTGCTTTTCAGATAGCATTATACACAATATTATAAATCAATATTTGAGCGTACAATACTTCATGATAAAAATCTAAGTCTCACACGACAATTTTTTTTAAATTTTAGTTTAAAAATCTGAATATCTCAAATAAGTTTATGAAAAATATTTTAAGAATTCTGTACTCTCAACAAATGAATTAAATTTATGCATAAAGCATTATTATATTTGAAAAAAAATTTCATTTCTGTATTTAAAACATATACAATGTTTTGCCACATGTATAGAGTTATTAAGTTAGGTTTGAGATCATAAGGCAAATGGTTAAATTACTACAAAGAAAATATACGAATATGTATTAAAATATAGCCTCTCACTTTCAAACATCACTTTATACATCTGACAATATTTATGCTAAAGTAATTTAAGGGAACCTGGACATCCTACACATGCAAAAAATCGATTTTAAAATTTTAGTATTAAAAAATAGTGCATATTTTACTGATTCTAAAAATGAATAACGTTCATATGTACAGTGATAAAATAACCTTAAAGTGAGAAAAAGTAATTGATAAAAATCTAAACAAACGTTCACAAATGTTTAGTTTTTTTCACTTTTTCTCCAAAGCATAACTTTTTCCTTTTAGGTACTCTTTAAAAAAACTTACACAATATGGTTCCAAATTACATTCAGGATATGTTTATACAGGATATACATATATGGTTCTATACAGGATATATGTACATATAGTGAACCTGTTTTTTTAGTCAAGTTGTACATAGTTTTATAAAAAATAGTTTTATGTACGAAAAAGGTGGAAAAATAGAAATTTTCAAAATAACAAAGTTTTATAATTTTTTAAAGAAATTATCTTAATATTTTAATACTATATTTTGTGTATTGTTTTATATATGTGAAAAAAATATTTTACATATTTAAGAGATACTTTTTTAAAAAATGGTACCTAAATATAAGCATGTGTATCATGAGATCTCAAAAATTATGTCCGACTTAAATTAAACGGGAAAAAAAAATTTTTTAATTAAAAATTATTTTTGTATTTCTACAGAATGATTAAAATATCTTTATTAAGATCATAAAAAAAAAATCTAAGCTCCATTGGAAATTTCTAAAGATATATATCCAATAAACAAAGAGTCTTATTTTTGACATTTTACACTTTCGAGCATGTCCTGGTACTCTTAAACAAGGATTCCAAGACTGACACCCAAAATTTCTACACAAAAAAAAAGTTGATAAAAATTGCTCACCTTCAACTTATGCACCTCCCTGATCAGCGAATCAATCTTCTTGTCCCTGGCCGCCACTTCCTTTTTCATTTGGGCCACCTGCCCTTCGGCCTCCCTGAGGAGGGATTCCAGGTTACTACTCCTTTCTTCGAGTTCTCTGACCCTCAAGTCCATTTCGAAAGAATCGGCGTCCGACTCCGGCTTGTTGCTGGAGTGACAGAAGCCACTACTGGATCCGCTTCCCATGGGCTCAGCATACAACTCCCGAAGAGTCTAATTTTAGAAATTTTTTCTCATTCGCCCGCCCCCAAAAGGAGCAATTTTTGTTCTTTTTTTAGTGAATGTGGAACGCACAATTGTTACGTCAGATTGGCTAATCTGGTATTGATAATGGTAAGGTGGTTTGAAGAGTTGGTTTAAGTCAAGTGGAAGAAGATTTGACGCAGTTGAAAGGATACTAAGATCTTCCCTTTACACGCGCAGTTGTTTTGAAGCAAAATATATTTTTTTCTAGTTTTTTTTTAACTTAACAGTTTGATTTTGCGATATTCAGGTGGTGTAACTGATTTCACATGATTAAAAACAGATCGTTTTCTAAATGCGTGATTATAATTTTGAAAAATTTGAGTTTCTATTCGTAAATTGTCAAATACTTACAGTTTGAGCATGACATCTAAGCTGATTTTTAAAAAAAAATATTTACCATAAATAGTAAATTTCCTCGAAAGAATAGATTTTTCTTCTGCTATAAAGGGAATAAGAATTTTGGGAAAGATTATAAAGAAATTAAGTAATTTAAAATCTATCTATTGTATTGTCTTAGAAATCGACGATTTTGAACTATATAACTCAAAGTATACAAACAAATCTTTGGTCTCAATTCTAGTTTCGATTAAATGTTATGTTTTCAATAAAACGAACTGCGGAAATTTTTCTTCTCAAATCAAGATTTTTTAAAATTTATGTTAAATAATCATTTTAAGCGAGCGGGCCTGAACAAGTTACCTTATGAAAAATATTTCACAGTTCTCTTATGCGTATGTCACAGGGGGAAAAAAATTTGCACTTGAAAAAAAAAATTATATTATATCACCGCAATAATGGATTAATACATAACATTTATCCAAATTCAAATTTCTATTTTGTAAAATAGATATTTTTTAAAGGAATTGTCGCTTAACTCTCATTTTACTTGCAATAAAAAAGTTTCTGCAATTACTTGTTTCACCAGATTTGCGGAAAAATTTCGAACAAATTAATCTTTTTTGAAACAAACCCTTTCTTTCAATGTTTAATTGTTCTTTTCTATTCCTTTACAAATAGAAGCAACAAGCAGTATATCGTTTACAAATTCAAAACTGAAATTTTTTAAAGCTTTTTCAAGTTTAACTGTTTTGAAAGATATCATTCACTACAATAACTTTCTTGGCCTCTCTTTTACGAGTGCTTTCATTAAACAAACAAAATAAAATAAAACACACCAGCAATCGTTCAATGTCACCTACAGCACAAGCGGAATGTCAATAGCAACACAACATACTTTCTCGGCTCCCTTAAAGAAACTTCACTGCAATATTCCACTTGTCTCCTCTCTGCAGATGTATCTATTCAAATCTCATTCTACGAGATATAACTCCTTCCTTTATTTCTCAAAGAGCACTTCACTCTTTCCGCCAAGAGATCTTTCAGAAAGAGAAATCACGTTTTTCGTGCCATCCGAAGAAAGAATGTATTGTTTTGAACGCGCGCGCGCCGCGAGCCGGCTCCTTCGCTAATGAACCGATTCAACAGCTGATTGCTCTGAAAAGTTTTCCCGGTGGCTTTTCCCTCCGAGTTGAATATGATGGAGCAACAGGACTGGATGAAAGTTTTTTGACGATGGCCGCGCCATCTAGTGACGCGTTGGTACTTTAAATTCATAATAAATGACGCAATACAGCAAATATTTAGTTTGCTCGAAATAGTAGAACCGAGATGATTTTTTCTTCTTTTTTTTTGATGTTGTTCTTTTCAGATAATTCTCCAGAAGTTTTATTTATTATTAAAACAAGATTGGTATATAATTTTGATTTGATGCATAAATTTGAAATTATTCCAGAAATTCTTTTGAAAAAAATGTTAACATAGCAAAGAATCACCTTATATTTTTTATCGGATAATTTTTTTTTTGGAACAAACTTCATTTAAGATGACTGCCTTGTTCAAATGATAATAAAAAGAAAGAACAATTAAATACTTGCGTAGCTAGTTCTAAGTGGGCCCTGTATCAAAATTCCTTCAGGGACCCTTTTTTAGATATGACCTTGGTAGTTCGACTGTAGTTACACATGTTGGGGCCTCTGTACTCGGGGGCCCCGTATCATTGATACGGCTGATACGGCGTTAGCTACGCTCCTGCAATTGAACCAAAATGTATTTTTAATAAGATTTATTAAAAAAATAATTCACAAAATTTTTTATTGATCGTTGAGTGAGTGAATATTATAAGCTACACGAGGGCTTTTAGCGATGGACGTAATTTTGAACCATGGTCAAGTAACGAGGAAGAAAACACCTGAGCTGGTACCACCTTCTGCTAACTACCACATCCCACCAACGGGAGTACGTTTGAGCTCTGGACACATTTGACGTGCATCGCTCCCCTACGCGACGGGTCTTTAGTGGCATTGGGCTCGAACTCATAGCATGTCAGTCACGATCCGATACCTTGATCATTAGGCTACCAAGGCCACGTATTTATCGTTGAAGCAAGATATATAACTTTGATGTATAAAATAGAAATATATTCCAGAAAATAAGTTATTCCTTTCAAATAATTCTTCAAAACTTGTATGTATTATTGAAATAATATAGGGAATAACTCTTTGATCTATATATAAATTTGAAATTATTCCAGAAATTCTTTTGAGAAGAATTTTAACATGTTAAAGAAATGCGTGATTCTTTATGGGATCAGTGGCGTAACGTACACCCCCGCATCGGGCGGGCCCCAGGGTTCTAGGGGGCCCAAGGCCTGACTTCCACCAAGTACCTACCCTTTGTAAAATCCAATTTAGGGGCCCAAAACTTGACTCTGCAGGGGGGGGGCAAATGTTCTCCGTTACGCCACTGTATGGGATATTTTTTCGGAGCACACTTCACAGAATATGAATGCCTTGTTTAAATAATATAAAATGAAATAATTAAAGTTTTATTCATGAAGTTCAAAAAAATTCAGTATTGGAGTTTGTTCATTTTTCTGTCTTACAGGGGGAAAAAGAAATATTGACTTTCGGTGCTTATTCACCTGTGTAAATATATGAATACCACATTAACGGACGTTTATTGCTTCCTCTAATAAAAGCTCTTAACTCGCATGTTTCATTATTGCGATTATATTTACAGAATTTTCATGCCTTAAAGTTTTTATCATATTATACATTATTTTTATTTATGAAATATAGAATACTAAATGTACATTTTACAAACCTCAGAATTAGATAAAAGTAGTTTTTAATTTTTTGTTATGTCATATTGTTTTGTCATTTTGGAATTGCTCTTCTTTCCTCTAAAAAACTCGAATTCAGTTCATTGTAGCACATTAAATTTTTAATTGTTTACTTACGTATTGATTTGCTCTTTATATTCTATTTTTACAGTATAAGTGTTTCATTGGTTGAATATTGAGATTATTGAAAAAAAACGCCCAACATATATTAATTATCTTGCACATTTAATAGTTATCCACACAAGAAAAATAACTTACTGTGGATTTATTTATCTACTTATGTACTATAAAATAAATAAAATAGCAACAAAATAAAATTAAGCATTGTAATAGAAATAAAAATTTATATGTTCTGAAAATATATTACAATGAGTAAGAATCATACTGATTTTATTCCCAATTCATACCATAAAAATCCAACCAATTTTCCTCAATTCTTAATTCAGTTTCTTTTTCAAACTAACAATTTTATTCAATAAACAAACATCACAGCGTATGTATACAATGAACAATTTCTAAAATTTTATCCTGTCTATACATTTATTTAAAAGTCTTGTAAGATGAAAGCATTGGTAAATTTTTGTATCAACAACAATTTTGTAAAAACACATCTTACAATATCCTCAGATTATCTGTGTGTGTACGAATACAAGGTATATCGTAATCACAGCATTCAGAAATTGGATTACACCACATACCTTTTCATTGCGTCTGAAGAGAAAACACGTATGTCGAGATTTTACGCAATCCTTGTTCCATTGGATGTAACCATTATAAAATTTCAATGATTTAGAAGATAATAAGAATGAATTAGTGCAAGATGTGCAGTTCCTCCGTTACTTTAGGTTTTCTCTTTTGATAATGTGTATTATTTACTCTTTATATATACAGTCGAACCTCTATATAACGAACCTCTATATTGCGAATTTTTCCATACAGCGAACTTTTTCCTGGAACCTTGAAAATTTCTCGATATTCTTCGTAAAATAGCGATAGTGCATTTTCTATAGAACGAACTTTTTCTTTCGTGATTCAATTTTTTTTCTCCCTATTTTTAAAGTATTTCTGAACATTTCAAGTTATTCTCTCTTTAACACATTTTATGATAGCCATAAATCTTGAACTGGTTTTATCAAATCCTAACTCGCCTAGAGCAATAGAACTCTGGTTGTTTCATCCAAGAAGTGCAACCTTTAATCCCCATTGTCTAGTTCACTAGAAACATTTTAGACATCCCCTTTCACACGCGGTTGAGTTGTTCCGTGTCCCTGTGTTTTAGTTATAAAACAATGTATGTTTAATATTACTTGTATGCATTAAATAAGAGAAAATGTCTTTAAAATTCACCAGTTTTAATATAAAATTATTTTCTTAATATTGAAAGTACAGTGTATTCTTCAACATTCTTTTTTCTTGTTTTCCTTTCAGTTTTCTTTCTATCTCTCTTTTTTTTTTATTGGTAAGATATATAAAATAAACATGTATCAATTTTAAAAAAGATGTGAATAATTACTTTTTTAATATATAGTGTTTATGAATTTAAAATTTGTTTTATGTGGTTTTTAAAGTATGTTGAAAGATGAACCTCTATATAACGAATTTTTCATATAGCGAACTTTTTTCCGGGATTTATTGACTTCGGTATATAGAGGTCCGACTGTAAATATATTCTTCTTTTTCTTTCTATAATATATATATGCATGAAACGTAATAAATACCAGTAAAAGTAATGTAAAATTAAAGGAAAAATTAAATGTAATTATTCATAATTTTAAAACTTATCTAATACTTTTTTAACTAATCTACGAAATCTTAAGAAATGGTAAACTGTAAATTTTTATAAAGAGAAGAAAATATATTAATAAATTAAAATTAGGAGGTGAGAAAGTGAGTGAGGGCAAGAAAAATTAAACTCACCGCAAAATCTGGCGTATAACGCACACAACTCCGTATAACACGCACTTATACCTTCCAGCTGGAATTTTTAATTTTTGGGTATTTCACCGTATAACGCGCATCCTCTTTTTTTTACGAAGAAACGAGAAATGTAACGGTACAATGCTCTTATGTTTCGAAGTCATTTTTTCGAGGTAATATTACAAGCTTTAGAAAAAATAATATATTTCTAGAACTTCAACCCTTTAAATATATAAGGAATGCCATTTCTTTTAGATAAACAGTGTTTCGATATATATAGAAGTCTAATTTTTTCTATGCTCTTTTTTTTATTATTTTTAAAGCTCACACATTTATCCTCGGCGTATAACGCGCACCCTTAAATTTCGATCTTATTTTTCAATTCCTACTATTAGCTCACACTCTATATATTTATTTATTTATCTTGGTGGAATTTTCAATCGTTAATAAAATACATTTTAAAGCGCCCAATTGAGCTGAAATTTTATATACATGATTGTTTTGGATGACAATACGATACTTTAATGATAATTAATAAAAATTAATTACCACTTAATGTCGTGATTTTGTCATATGTATATACATATTTATATTAATTGTAACTATTTAATAAAAAAGTAGCTAAAATAAATTTTTTTTTGTTGATTTAAGTAGGAATTGACTTTTTTTTATATATATATTACTTGTTTTATTATTTTTAAAGCTCTCACTTTTATACTCTGCGTATAACGCGCACCCTTAAATTCCAAACTTATTTTTTGTGTTAAAGGTGCGCGTTATACGCCTGATTTTACGGTATATCATTGTATAATGTTAGCTTATTTATGTAGTAATGAATTATTATTTTTAATTTAAAAAAAAGATTAGATTTTATTATGTCTTCTTTTATACTTTACACTTTGATATGGTAATAAAATTAATTGTAATTGTCGAATTCCCTGAACTAAAAAATTCCCTAATTTTACTGATAAGAGATCGTTTATTATGGTATCTTTCTTATTTTTTCATAAAATGGATTTTTTTATATTTTCATTGTAAATGCAGACTTGAAAAAAAAAATTGATTTTTTAGAAATCGATCTTTAAGAACCTCGATTTTTTTGTAAAACGATTCATCAAATTACGATTCGAATCGATTTAAAAATCGATCTTCTTAGGAAAGAATCGCCATCCCTAGTTAGAAGAACGGGCAAAAACTCGGGTGTTATGTTCATCATTTGAAAATTATGAGATTTGTCGCTAATATTCCTCTTACAGCTTCGATTTTTTATAAGCATTTAATCAATCACACCAACTTTTGACCTATCCAACATGTATTAACCCCATTAAGCCACAAAGTATTTTTAATTTAGGTTTACGTTGTAAGGCAGGAGCCCGTGGGGGTTGCCCTACTTCTACATTATTCTCGCGACCTAGAGATGTGGGAGTGAATGAAGAACCAGACGTTGCCATAATCTTAAAATATCTCTTTATTAAGATTTTAACTTAAACAGTATACAATATTATATTTAATATTCAAACCAAGTGAATCTGGGGTGAGAAGACACACAAAACGTATTACCATATAATCGCGTAACTGACCACTATTCTTAACTTTACCGACTAATACTAATCCTAAATACACAGTTCCTAGTAGTTTAATTAAATGTTCTCTTACCGCTCTATCTTGGGTAAGCAGCAATTCGCTTGAATCCTAACTGACGTGGCGGTTATCCTTGTAGAATGGTATCCACCTTTAACTTGAAAGCACTAGCACGGATATATTAAAACTTGAATGAAGGATTTCTTCTCACTTTAGCTTAAAACTTCTAAACATAGACCTCGTATATTCATTTCCCATAGCCACACCGCGTACGCTAAACTTCTACTATTTATAAGATTCTTAATTTGAATATCACGCTTCTCTTCTCGAGTTGGTTGGAAAGAATTGCCATTCTGGCCTCAAAGAAACCCAAAAGGAGTTTTAGTAGTAAACGCGATGAGCCCGTCACAACGTGTTCTGGGTACATAATCTCTCTCAATATATACGGTCATCCCTATCGATTTAGTTACTAGCACTCTTAAGTTTGAAAATTTCACCAAGGCGTTGAGTTGTTGGCATGCTGACAGTTGAAAAAAGTTTCATTCTAATTCAAATCATTTGAAATTGTTATAGTAATTTTATTTTAAAGTGATTGACTAAGTTCGAAACCGTGGTTTTGAAAAAGCATATAAATGGATATTTTTTATATATATATAATTAGCGTCAATTGAATTAGAATATACATATAAAATTGTTTTATGAATATTATTACTGAAATAATTATTTAAATAGAATTTTTTGGCAAAAAAAAAAAAAAAAAAAAAAAAAAAGAGAAACATATTTTCAAAAAATTTTCTCTTTTTAAGGAAAAAAAAAAGGTTCCATAATAATATTATTATGTCTATAGATAGCTATAACGGGGTTGAACTAATATTTTTCTGAAAAATTTCGCATTATTTTCAGAGCTACTACTGTTCAATACTCAAATTCACAACTCATTTACAAAGCAATAAACTGAGTGCAAAATGAATGATGTGACGACGAGTGTTTCTCAATTTAAATAAAACATTTATTAAGTATTTACATGGATGTATAAAAAAAGGTTTAAAAAAAAATCGTGTACGCTCATCGCCGTCTCATCCCTCCAAACGCATCTAGAGGAATTATCTCTTTCTCTTTTCAGAGCATTTCACCTCCTCCTGTTGCCACAGGCGTGAAGAGAAACCCCAAGAGCTCGTCTGTCATCGGGTTCATCACTCCTTCGCACACACACCCTCTCTTGTGCATTCGCAGCAACGACCAATTGAAATAGTAACGGGTGTTTTATGTTAAAATTTTTCAACTCGGATATAATAAAATATGAATAAATCCACTACTAAATTATATATTTCAAAAAAATTCAGTTCAGCTCCGATTTAGAAGTCCTAGCTATATGCAGGCAAAATATTACTATTATAGAAGCATTTTTCATGAAAGGCGTGTGTTTTGAAAACGTCATTCTTTCTTGATTTCCTACCTAAAAATCCCATTTAAACTATTTGTGCTTGTAAGAATATTTTCAAAAGAGTTTTGTATGCATATTCGAATTCAACTGACACCAAATATCCCAAAAAAAAAAAACTATTTACAGTTAAAAAATCAAAATCAAAAATTGCCCAGATTTGATTTTTTTCGACGTGTATCTTAAATTAACTGAAACTATTTAAACGGTTTAAGAAGGCAATTAAAAAATTGGATATATATATTCATCTCGTCACTTAAATTTCAAATAATTTTCCTACAAGATAGAAAAAATTAATATAATTGGAATATGCTCTCATGATTTGCCATATAAAATTTTGAAAAACTACAAATAAAAGCTGAACTTAGATGAAAATCATGCTGTGTTTACAGGATCAGCAAAATACTCTGATAAATTTAATAATTTGAATATAAAAGAACAGCCAAATATGCATAGAAAGGGGGAGGGAGTCAAAGAAAAAAGTTTTGGCTCTAAATAATTTTTCAGTTTTGTAATTAAGTAGGAACCTCCTATTTATTTACACCCTGCATACAACAGAATTAACTCATAAAAATAGTATGAAGGCTGAATGTTATAGGAAACAATTTTAATATTTTATCCTACATGAATTTTGTTTGATTAATTTGTTAACGACAAAAAGGGAACCTCGTTTTTTTCACCTATGCAGTTATTAATTTTGTATTAAAAAACTCTTTAAAAATCCAAAGGATGAAATGTATTATTTAAATAATTCACCTGATGGTATGTAAGGGCATAAACTTTATTTGAAAATATATTGTAATCTCAAATATCTCTAAATTTTGAATTAAAAAAGTATGCCTTCCGAGAGAGAAAAAATCAAACTAACGAGGAAGAAGAATATCCTATTTTTCGACGTATAGCTTATAAAAAAGCTGTAAATTACATAAAATTATTGCATGCTTTCTGAAATTACAGTATGTAGAACGTTATCTGTCACGTGACATTTTGTAACTCATCGTACAAAAATTGTTGGGAAAAAATAACGTGGAAAGAAAAAAATTAATTTCTTAGTGGATAAAGGTCAAATGAATTTGTCATCAAAATTTGTAAAAACCAGTTCAATGTTACGAAAGCTAGTTTTTTAAAACTTTTCAAATGCTAGCTGAACGATCAAAGGCATTTTCAGAGGGAGGGTTTATAAAAACGGTTATGTTAAAAACTGCCTGTAGTTTTTTTCAAGATTTCAGTAACGAAGAAAAGAATATTTAAAGAATTGCAAGTAAATAAAAATAATGTTAAAGATAGTATTTTAAAAATGAAGAGTGGCATTTTCTATGTTCTTTGAAACGATATTAATGGTTTGGACTATATCTCAATCAAACAATTGATATAAAGTCCTTTGCCAGGTAGGCAAGTATATATAGGGATTGCAATACCGAACCAAAAGTCTAATACTGGTATTCAGTATTTTTCAGATCTTAATACCGGGAGTAAAAATTTCAGAAAAATAAAGAAAACAAAGGTGAATCTTTGTTTTATTTGCCAGTTTTATTAGAGAGTGTAAATATCACAAAAAATGATGTGTAACTTATAAATTATAGCAGTATATAAAGAATCACAGAAAAGTAAAGGAATAACTTATTTATTTAAATAACAAGAAAAGTGTAAATATATCACTATTCAGTCTGTGGTACTATTACAAATTTTTGAAATGTGATCTTAAAAAAGCATAATGCATCAATTGTACTGTAGGATATGCAAATACAATGTAAATAACAAGCTCACTTATTTAAAAAATATCGAAATATTTCGCACTTTCTTCACAACTACAACCTTGTTTTCACAGATACGAATATCATGTCAGACTACGAATCCTGAGCGTGTGCAGTATCGCTCTGATCTGTAATAGTATAGTTTTGGCCCGCCTCCTTGAATGATTAACATATTTTATCCCTTCTCTTGATTGTATACGATGCATATTTATATTCACAGTGAAATTAATTTCACCCGTTAGAGACATAAAAACAAAAAGTATACTATTTTGCTATGCTGGCGTTTCCTGAATATATAGTAAAGACAATTTTATAAAAATTTCTAGTAAATACCAAAAAAACGGCATTTAAAACTGTGAATACCGGTATTACAAAATTGTACAAATAGCTCAAAATACCGGTATTCGGTATCCCGGTATACCGGTATTGCATTCACTACAAGTATAGCAGGTTTTCCGATTGATTTGATTTGATTTTTTACCAACGTTCCACTCTACAACAATAAGAGGGCTATTGGTGGCGGATCTCATAATTATGAATGGACAACGAGGAGGACGATGAGGACAACCTCTAAGCTAGCAACCCACTCTAAGAACTTCCACACCATTCCAGTGGGAAGATTTTGATACACGATAGATTTAATGTCCATCAGCTAATCTAACACAGCGGATCTGCAATGTCACCTGTACTCGAACTCACGACTCACTGGCCACGAGTTCATGATCATAGCCATTGCACGTTTTCCGAAAGAGAATGAAATGCTCTAGGATCATTTAAAATTAGCAAATATATAAAAAAAATAAGGGCATTATTGATGTTTGTGAAGTTGCAATCAATGACCTAAAAATATAATTCAGCTATGTTTGACAGATTTTATTAAAAAAAATATTTCCGTTATGATAGATGGAGCTCCGAAGATGACTGAACCAGAAATAGATTTTTTGGAATTAGTATTTCAAAATAAAAGTTATTATCCTACAAGTAATATAAAAAAATATTTTTAAGTCAATTCCTACTTAGATCAACATGTGACATCTCTCGCGTTCTTCTTCTAACATAACTCCTACGTTCTTTGACGGCCACGATTAATGGCAAAACTTTTCCAACCCAAATCCAAGAAGTAAAAACGAAGCAACAATGCAAATAAGATAACCTTTAAAAGGATAGAAAGTTTAGGGAGAATCAATGGCAATCTTAGAGAAAGCTTAGTGTGGAACAGTTGGAAGTGGGTTTAGACGGCTACTCAGGAATCACGGAGATCACGCCCGTTGTACAAAGTGCATTCTATTGCACTCGCGTCTACCCTAAATATCTGAAGTGGATTGGATCGTTGATTATTCCTCTAAGGTAGGAAGATTGTATTCTGAACGCTAGTATATTATTGAATCAATATTAGGCGGATCTAATTAGTTATATTGATAAGTGATCTAATTACGCGAACTGACTTAGTTAAACGGCCGTACTTTGGTTTATTCTCACTTAATATAAGTTTGTTCGTTATATAAGTAATTTAAGTTAAATTCGTAATAAAAGTCATATTAAGAATTATAGAATGTCTCATCCTTCCGATAATTCCACACCTTTAACTTACGCGGAACCCCCAAGACATAGCTATCGGCAGATGGCTATGTCACAAACAAAGAAAATTTTTATTTTAGCTACTTTTTATTAAATAGTTACAATTAATATAAATATGTATATACATAGGACAGAATCACAACATTAAGTGGTCATTAATTTTTATTCATTATCATTAAAGTATCGTATTGCCATCCAAAACAATCGTGTACATAAAATTTCAGTTCAACTGAATGCTTTGAAATGTGAGAAAAAAACCTTTTCAAGTTTTGACACACAAGTCACCAAAAACGATGCCAACGTGGCTGTATTTGTAATTCTTTAAATAATTAGTTTTAATCAATTAATTTTTATTAATTATAATTAAATTATTGTATTGTCATCCAAAATAATCATGTGTATAAAATTTCAGCTCAGTTGAGCTCTTTAAAATGTATTTTATTAACGGTTGAAAATTCCATAAAGTTAAATAAATGAATAAATATATAGAGAGGGTAAGTTAATAGTAGGAATTGAAAAATAAGTATTTATGGAATATTTTGAGATTTTAAAAATGCTATATATTACAGAAGGTCATTCGCACTATATGGAAACGATTTCGATAGTTATTTTTTATAAGAAATACCGCATTTTTAGTGGAAATTTGCTTCTATCTGATAGCTATGATTTTTGACAATAGCTCTAGCTTGAGTTTTTCATGAAAGTAAACTTTTTCTTACTACTGGTAATGCAAATTTAACTCCTTTCCTCTTGAGCCGTTTTCTCATGTCCGTTCAGTGTTCTTGGATGCCATTTTCCTAAAGGCTCGTTTTTTTAAACCGAAAGCGCTAAAGTCGATTGAAGAAGCGTCAGGTAATTTTTTTCCTCAAATGAGATACACTTTATTCCTGTGTTTCTGATTCTTTCTCTGCTAAATAAGCGCCAGTTGACTTAGAAGTGTGACTGAGGATTTGTCCATATGGAGCTCACCTTTATCAATATCTGTCCCATATAAAGCTGGAATTTCTTCAAAAATTGGTTCTAAAATATTCTGTGGATAGTAGAGTGGATTAAGTTTGACTTTACTTGAGACTTTTTTGATTTTTAATTTGCCGCTGTAACAAAATCCACCAAGTATCATGAATTTTGGGCAGTGTATGACGGGCTCATCGCGCTTTCTATTAACTATCCTCTTGGGTTCTTTGGGAGCGAAAAAGGTAAATTCTTTCCAACCAAATCCAAAGAAGCGAAGCGTGATTATGCAAAGTAAGAACCTTTTAAATTACAGAATTTTAGCGTAAGCGGTGTGGCCTTTTGGGAAGTGATTATGCCAGTCTGAGTTTTTAAGCTTATAAGCTGAAGTAAGCTGATATTCCATTGTTCAGCTATCCGTGACAGTGCGTTCAAGTCAAGGTGGATACCATTCCACGCGGGATAAAGAAACGACATTGGAGATTCGAGTGTGTTACTGCTTACCTAGGATATACAGATAGGATCGTTCAAATTAATACTAGGAACTGCAGATATACTGAGATTAGGAATAGGCGGTAAAGTTAAATGTAGTGAGTAGGTCGCGTTTATTTGGTAATACGTATTGTGTGTTTCTTCACCTCAGATCTTCTAAGTTAAAATATAAATATTATCATTGTATAGTGTTTAAGTTAAGATCTTAATAAAGAGATATTAAGATTATGGCAATGCCTGGTTCTTCATTCACTCCCACACCCCTAGGTCACAAGGATAACTTAGAAGTAAAAAATCACCCACGGGCAAATGCCTTGCAAGTATTTCCCAACCTTTTTATCGCCGCGGAACAGTCAACGTTTGTTAATTTTACCGCTGCCAGCTGAGGGGAGGACGTTGATTGTTTATATTTTAGACTGTTTTGATTTAATAGTTTTAATTTAATTGTATTTATAATCGTGACTCGTCAGAATAAAATATAGCTACAACAAAAAATGAATATAAAGGGATTTAACAAGGAATATAAAGTGATTTTCAGAAAAAAATAGCACAAACCCACGAAAAATATACCACAGTAAATAAAAGGAAAATAATTTAATGTTTCTTGTGAGGACCAGTAGTATTTGATCCACGGACCGGGGGTTGGGTACCACTGCCTTTGGGTACTTATCCATACACTAACAAAGCCATTTCGTACGATCATTCCCGTCAATTGAGCAATAGATAATCAATCTTATTTTATTACAGTCACTTATATTTATCCATGCCTCAATTGAATGTTACCACACATTTCCATTTTTCAGTAGCTAGGTATTTTTTACATAATTTTGTACAATTTGCTTTTCTTTCAGCAATATGTTTTAAAAAAGGAGATTTAACTTTAAAACCTTACGAACGATTTTAATTATAGTTCCGGAAGACATTCCTAGTTTCGATGCAATGAATCTTTCATTCGGAAGATTTTCTTTTAGGATCAGAAACCTCACTTTCTTGATATTTGCCTGCGTTTGAATTGTCTTGGGATAAAGTTTCGTGGTCATTTTTTTTTTCCTTTTTACTTTCTTCTAGACGATTTTTGCCTTTCAAATTTAATACAGTAAGACCCCGCTTAACGCGGGGTATACGTTCCATCAAAGTAGAGCAAAATACGAAACAGCGTTAAACGAGGTTATCTAATCAAGTAATTAATGGGGTTAGAGCAGTGCTTCTCAAACTTTCAATACTTGCGACCCTATATTGAATCACAATTTTCATCGCAACCACCTCCATACAATAACGATGTATTGAATTCGATAGTACGATACCTTGACGCTAAAGCTACAATACGACTTTAACCTCTTCGCCACCGACGTATATAATCGTCTCGGTCAGCCAGTGTGTAAATTGCCCCGGACGTATATATACGTCTATCCAAAATATGTTCACTACTATCTATAAAATTATTCCGAAGACTTTGGAATGCAATAAAATGACTTTAACATTGTTTGAGAAAGATTTACTTAATTCAGAGGATTTTCTTATTTTCCCTTTCTCCCTCCCCCCAAATACACATGCGTGAAATAGTGGCATTGGGGAGTGAATCGCATATTTTTTAATGAGCAGTTAAGGGATTAATTATAAGCCGTACGTGATCCGGATAAGTGTTAATTTTTCTATTTAATGTTATATATAACCAACCGGTGCGGTCACTGGTAATCATAAAACTTGTTCTTAGCTTTGTATTGTTAAGATGATTAAAGTACATAGTGCAGTACTGATACATTTATAAGTGTATTATATCAGTGTAAATATATATATTTTTTTATTATGACAGAATGTATTTTGTTTGTTTTACTTTCAAAAAATTAATAATTTTTTGAAATAATTTTTTTGTTTTCAACTTTTCAATATGCTCGCGCCCCCTTCTAGGATTATCACGCCACCTTGGGGGGCGCGCCTCACAGTTTGAGAAGCGCTGGGTTAGGGGAAGATAGGTAGAAATTTGGTCAGGTATTTTACCATTAAATTTATTAATTATGTTTTTTTATAACAATGAAACAAAAATTTATTCCTTACAAATATAGAAATATAATAAACATATATAGAAATATAATATATAGAAAATATAATAGAAATATAAATATAGAGAAATATAATATACATATAAAAATAAATAAAATTCTAAGTCTTGTTTTAATGGCATATTGCGTTCAATTTCATCGTCAGTCCATATACAAAGTCGTTTTTTCCATTTCCTCTATTTTATTACTTCTGGAACAGGTAATTCTAGTTGCAGAGCTTGTCGTAGTTGCAGTTGTCGACGACAGTATTTTTTCTTTATTCTTAAGAATGGTCCTTATTGTTGAAGTTGTCAAATTCAATGCAGCACCAGTTTGAAATTGATGTTCACCAGTATCTAATCTTCTAATCACTTGCATTTTAGTTTCAAGTGAAAATGCTTTTTCTTGTTGTTCTATTATCTCCCATGATAAAAAATATTTGTCACTATAGCAATCGTTATATTACATAAATTTATACTAACAATAACTTCAACAAATGTTGGAAACGATAAAAATACGTTCGCATAACACCACAGGAAAGAAGAAACACAGATAAACTGCTTCGGATATCGGAAAGCCCGATGCTGCGTGCAATTTCGGGGAATCCCACAATTAAAATAAAAGAGCGTTAAATCGAAGCAGCGCTAAGCGAAAAAGCGTTAAGAGGGGTCTTACTGTATATTATAAATTCCTTTGATTAAAGTTCAATAACAGGGATTTTTACACCGCTTTATATTTTGTTGATACGAATATTTCTCCGAGAAAACGCAGTTACATAACATTCGAGCCGTGTATCAATTTTAGAGGCCATTTTTAAAATAAATCTTTTATTTTATATTTTATTCAAAATGAAACATTAGCAGGCGATTATTCTGAAGTTACCAAAGTTTTATCTCAAAATGCAAATGAGAAGGTTCCATAAAGTGCGAACAGACTTCTGTATAAATAGATGTATTAATTATAATGTTGCAAATTTTCATGAGAATTGAGATATTTTTTCTGACTGAAAAATGGGTTTCCCGTTTAGTTCAGATACTCATATTTTTGGCGAAGATATTCTTAACGTTAAGACATATGCCTAAGTACAGCAGATATAATTGTATTTCCTTTTCTAAAAGCCCATGTGGGTTTAACTTTTAAGGTATCCGACTACTTTCGGAACCATGATTTTAAAAAAGTACATAAATGTATAATTTTCATGATATTTAGTGTCACTTAGATTAGAATACATGTACAAAATTGTTTTAACGACATTTTGACAAAAAAATTTATTTAAATACAATATTTCGGCTAAAAATTAACTTAGAATAACCTTTTTTCAAAATGTTTTTCTTTTGTTAAAAATGCTGCTATTAGAATAATATTTTGCCCGTATATAGTTCAGACCTCTGTACAGAGGCTCAACTATGATTTTTGAAAAATTTACATTATTTTCAGAGTTGCAACCATTTGAAATAATTATCGGCGTATTTTCTTAAAATTTCTCCCTTCTGTTGTCGTAAAACATGGATAAACAGACTTCCAAGTTATGCGTTTCAAAAATTCTAGTTGAGCCTCTGTACAGAGGTCTGAGCTGAATACAGGCAAAATATTAATACAATAGAAGCATTTTTTTACAAAAGGAAAACATTTGGAAAAAAGGTTATTCTAAGTTAATTTTTTGCCAAAATAGTGTATTTAAGTAATTTCTTTTTGTCAAAATGTCCTTAAAACAATTTTATACATGTATTCTAATCTAAGTGACACTAAATATCATAAATATTATTCATTTACACGCTTTTGAAAAATCACGGTTCTGAACGTAGTCGGATACCTTAATCCGTAGAATTTGGTACTAGAAGTTATTGTTTAAATGGATTTATATATATATATATTTGTAAATTAATGGAGTTTCTCTAATTCCATTTACTTCTAATTTAATATTGTTAATTCTATTTACAGTGAGTCAAGGTTTACTTTAGTCACACTTTTTAAGATGAGAGTTTTATAAATTAATTATTTGATTAGAGTCTGAGTTTTTTCTTAATCCTGAAACTGTTTTCAATAGTTAAGCAAATGTATGAGTTCAAGTCAGGTATCATAGACGTATGAACAATGCTGCATTTCCGCTTAGGCACGTGCTTAAGGCGCAAAAGATTTGGAAGCGCAAAAAATTGGATAAAAAAAAGAGAAAAAATTAAAAAGTACAACGAAAATACCACCGCCTAGAAAATTATGAGAAGCATTTCAGCCCTTAAGAGAGTAAAAACTGAAATGAGATCTACCATGGAAAAAGAAAAGCTTAACAGTTTGATGTTGATGTGCACTCAAAATGATATTGCCATGGAAATTGATTACAATGTCGTCATTAATGATTTTGCAATGATCAAAATTCGAAGAAAATCTTACAGCGATAAACGACGAAAAAGATGATAATTAAGCAGTTAATACAATAATGTGTACTCTATGCTGTTAAAGATTTCATTAACTTGCAGCACAAATTTATAAAAGAGATGAGTGGATGATCCGTGATGCCGTAAGGTAAGAAATAAACAAGAGTGTCCTAACCATGCTACTATCCTTTCCTAATAGCTTCCGGTTGCCAGTCCAGGACACGGTGGGTCGGTTCAAGTGTAGTATAGGGGG
>BMAV01008558.1:240297-251758 GCA_019973955.1 Trichonephila inaurata madagascariensis
GTAAGTTAATTTTTTGCCAAAATATTGTATTTAAATAATTTTTTTTTGTCAAAAAATGTGTCTTTAAAACAATTTTATACATGTATTCTAATCTAAGAGACACTAAATATCATGAAAATTATCCATTTATGCGCTTTTTTAAAATCACGTTTCCGAACGTAGTCGAATACCTTAAGTGGCTACAAAAATAAAATATACAAATAAATTAAACTCAGAATACGTTATTCGATTGTATTTAATCTTAATAGACATAGACTTCGACAGTTTGTGTAAAAAATACTAGCAGTTAGAAAATATAATGTATGGGTAGGTGACACTTGAATTACAAATTAATATTATTAATGAGTAAATTATATTTAAGAAAATTAGATTAGAACTTTTTAATAATAAATGCAATACTTTTTTTAATTGCCTTTACGTAAAGTGCCTATAACACGTTGATCTACTTTAAATATTATTTTGAGATGTATTCTTCGAAATACGTGTATGGAATGGGGTTCCACGAAAACATTTTCTAGTTCTAGGGGTTTTACAAAAGCATCTTCAAGTTCTAGAGGCTCCGTAAGTTGAAAAAGTTTGAAGACCACAGCTCTACACGGTAAGTATTTAGTAACGCCGGAACTCGACTTACACCATTCGAGTCAATATCGCTAGTTCACGACTGTTAAGGAGTTAACCAATCACCCTGAATAACTTTCGTTATTTCCTTAGAGATGGGAAAAAAATTTAATGTCAATGTTAATATATAATTCCACAGGAACTAAACAATATAAGATTAATATATTCATTAGCTTAACTTTCCTCCAATACATAATTTATCCATAAAGGAAACCGATTTTTTACCCACATCAAATTTTTCATCATAAGATTTGTCTGAATTACATATTTGAGTTATGGGGTTTTAAAAAAAAGGCTCCTTACTGTTAAATGTGTCTCCGAAATATTTAACGATAAACAACTTGCTATTCCATTTAACACTTTTCAAAACTTTTTACGCCAAACATAGATAACTTTCCCCTCCAGCAACTTTAAAAAATATATAAAAAAAAAAATTGCCAAATTAATTAAAAACTGTATTAATAAATACGGCTTCGAAATATTTTTGTAAAGATTTATTTAGATTTAGAATACCATTTTTAAACACTCTTAAATTAAAAATGTCACATGCAATTTCTTTCAATAGTCCAGAAATATTCAATTTTGCAATTTTAACTGGACGTGGAGACTAAAGGGGTCATATAGTGATTTCTGAATCATCACGAAAGATTCAAGAACGAAGAAAACAGTATGAATAGTTGGTGCGGAACAGTGCCGATTTAAGCTCATTTCGGGCCCTGGGCGCAGAAGATCTACGGGCCCGCTTGGCATTGACGGATAGAAATTTAAAACCAGAAAATCTGATTGTCCAGCTTATCCGGGCCCTTCGGTTCCCCGGGCCCCTGGACAGGGGCGTAACGGAGAATATTAGGGCCCCCCTGCAAAGTATTGGGCCTCAAGTCGGATCTTACAAAGGATTGCAACTTGGTGTCAGTCAGACTTTGGACCCTTTAGAACTCTTCCCCCCCCCCTCGCCATGAGGGGGTGTACGTTCCGCCACTGGTCCTGGGCGCCCAGTGGATAAACCAGCACTGGTGTGCAAGAAAATAGTATATGATCCCCAAATAGTTTTTCCCAAATATCTCATGACCAGATTTGAATGAAATTTTGAATACAAGCTATCAAGACCATTTTTTATCTAATTTTGCTAAAAAAAATTTAGATTTTATATTGAAAATTTTTTAGAAACTCTTAATCAAATTACTTAAGCAATCCATTATCATAACAATTTAAGTTTTCCTTGAACCATGAACATTGATATCAATTTTGTTCAACTGAGATGAAAATTGTGAAAGATATCCAAGATGACCATCTCTGCTTTACTTTACTATACACACACATATGATTTCATCAATCATATGTGTATAGTAAATGAGATATAAAAATGGCTTACTTTGTAGAGATAAAACCGTTTTTTTCGATTCAGTCTCGTAACCGTTATAGAAACAATACTAAAGATCTAGTTAATTACTTTCTGGATAAATTTCCAATATCAAACCACTCACTTTAAAATTACATAGAATAACTATTTTTACGAATACCCTGACGACACTTAGCAGGAATATTCTTTTAAATCCACTCTTCCAAGATTTATGGCAGCACGGGTTCTACTATGAGCATTTTAGCGGGGAAGGCGAATAGTTTTATAGCAGAAATTGCGTTTTCAGCGGATTGCGAAGATTGTCATTTTTGTTCCGAAAAAATAGTTAATGTCAAAAGATAAGTGTCATTTTTTTTTTTTTTTTTTTTTTTGTATGTTGATGAAGACCTTAGAAAACGATTTGACTATTTGACAGTGAACAGTGTACATAATTAATTTTACAGTTGAATATATTTAATTAATTAATTAGCTCTAACGGATTAAATTTCCCAAAGTTGAGTATTTTGTTTATGTATATCCCTTAATTTTCAATGTAAGGATTAAAAAAAATATATATATTGCATGAAAAGAACTGCAGTAAATCATAATGCGGTAGATAAAGGGTTAAAAATTCCATTTTCTTTTACACCAAAGACAGTTGATAGATTTGCATTTACAATTAAAAAAATATTTCTTACTACCTTTCCTTGAAATTTGACACTATAAACTTGGTTTGTCTCAATAGTCTATTTCTAGTTAAAGTATTAATTTTTATTACACAAGGCTCTCTTAAAGCAAGAATTCCATCAAACGAACAGCGAGTGAGTGAATATTAACGTCGCACTATTCAGCTACTCGAGGTTCTTTTGGCGACTTACCTCGTCATTTTGAACCATGATCAAATGATGAGGACGACACCTAAGCTGGTACGCCCTCTCCTAACTTCCACACCAACGGGAGAACGCTTAAGCATCGGCCTCCTCGGCATGGCGGATCTTCAGCGGTACTAGACTAACTTATAACACACCGGACACGAGTCCGTTACCTTAGCCACATCCAATGAACAGCAACAGAAATCTTCGGCAAAGCATTTAAGAATCAGAATATTTTGATCACTCGATTTTTACTGGTTTAGATTATTATATAGAGAGACATACATACTTAGAATATAAAAATATGTACCGTAAACTTCGGCGTATAACGCGAACTTCCTTTTTTACGAAGAAACCTGAAATTTACGTGTGAAATGTTTTTATGTGGTTTGAAGTCATTTATTCGATTGATTGATTGATTATTAACGTCGCACTGTTTAGCTACACGAGGGCTTTCGGCGACGGACCACGTAATTTTGAACCATGGTCAAGTGACGTGGACGACACCTGAGCTGGCACCCCCTCTCCTAACTACCACACCACACCAACGGGAGGACGTTTCAGCTCTCGACAGATTTAACGTGCATCGCTGCCCTACACGGCGGGTCTTTAGTGGTACTGGGCTCGAACTCGTGACAAGGCAAGCCACTGTCCGATACCTATACCACTCGGCTACCGCGGCCACGTCATTTATTCGAAGTATTATTCCAAGCTATAGGGGGGAAAATAGTATACTTCTAGAACTACAACCCTTTAAGTACATAGGAAATGTCTCATTTCCTTTAAATAAACAATATTTCGATATACATTGAAGAATTTTTTCTATGCTCATCTTTCTTTTTTTATTCTTAAAGCTCTCATTTTTATACCCGTTATCATTTTTATACCGTCATTTTACACCCGTAAATTTCGACCTTATATTTTGTGTTAAAAGTTCGCTTTATACGCCGGATTTTACGGTAGTTTTTATGACAAAGCAAATAATAATGTATTCTAAAAAAATATTAAGACATTCTGTTGGGAGTAAAACCATTTTTAACATAAGTGTTTTGAAAAATGCATGTCTCAAATATTTTACGGCAGCTGCTTCACACACACATATATACTATTTTTAATTTTTTTGAAACTAATTATATAATTACAAGGAATAATGTATCCCAATTAGATAAATTACACTGTTCATGCAGTCGAACCTCTATATTACGAATTTTTGTATATAGCGAACTTTTTCCATGAACCAAGAACATTTCACAATTTTCTTTGTAAAATAACCTCCAAATATAGGGAATTGAATTTTCTATATAACCAAGTTTTTTCCTTGTGATTCATTTTTTTTCTTCCTATTTTTAAATTATTCCTGGACATTTCAAGTTATTCTCTCATTTAACACATTTTATGGTGGTCATAAATCTTGAACTGGTTTTATTAGGTACATAACTCGAAGAGAGCAATAGAACTCTGGGCAATTCATCCAAGAAGTGCAACCTTCAACCCACATTGTCCAATTCACTAGAAACATCTTCGATATTCCCTTTCATCCTCAGTGGAGTTGTTTCGTATCCCCGTGTTCTTGAACTAGGTTGTAGTGTTAAACAGACATACTGGTAACTTCCTTTCTTTTAGCTCGAAAATTTGTAAACGCAAGTGCTTGAGCATCAAACAAAAAAATTTAATTCTTCAGAATGTGGATAAAGGCGTCAAGGAAAAAGATATTGCTGTAAAATTTGCTATTCATCCAAACAGCTTATCAGCTATAATAAAAAATTGAGATAAGTTAAAAAATTACGATTCATCGAATTCTTGTCCAAAACGTTTACCGGATGATTCAAAATAAGTGTGACCAATTTTAAAAGCATATAACTATTTATGATGAACTACTATCGTTTTATAACTGGTTTTTTATTTGAAAAATGAAACATTTAAATTATCAATCTAACCATTTTTATTAGTGGGAATAAATTACACTACTGAAATTAGCTCTTCAAACCCAAAATGAAATTTTACAGCTTTTGAAGGAGAGTTGTTCAAATTCTGTAAATAATAAAGCATTTAAAAATCAAAAAAGACATTTTTCTATTGTATTACTATCTAGACTTCTAAAAGAAATAAAATTTAGCTCACAATGAAAAGCTCCAGGGAAAAAAGGTGAACGAAAGGAAGTCCTTAATGAAAGAGAAAAGAATTATTGCTGTAGAAAATAGAACTAAAAGAATAAGTTACAATTCAGTTTAATTGAATATTAAAGGGTGTTTTTTAGTTTTTTTAAACTGTAATTTACTTTAAGTAATGTCCCGGCTTTTTTTTTTTTTTTTTGAGATTGGCAAATGTGAAGAAATTCTTGCTCAGTAGGAGAAACTATTAAAAGTTTCTCATAATATTCCATAATTTGGGATAAATAACAGGTATGTTTTTTTGACTAAAATTGCTGACATATGTTTCTAAATTTTATTTTAAGGCCTTTGTTAGTGCCTATTCCAATCAGTTCCTCGTATAATATGGCATTTATTTTCTTCAATGTGACCATATAAAATCCTAGTCTACTGTGGCATTACCATAGTCAAAGCATTCTCAAACCTAGTTTCAAAATCTGAAAAGATGGCATTTAAATGTCGAACGTAATGTTTAAAAATTAAACGTTTTCATTTAAAAATTAAACGAAATGTTTAAACGTCTCCTCTTCTTGGCAAATTATCTGTGACAAGGTATAAAACTGAGAAAATTCATGATGTCCAATATTATAGCTTAGTTCTGACAAGAAAAGCTGAAATGATGGCCCTTGTTGTAATAAAACATATGCTGTCACCTTGTAACTGCAAATTAGCCATTTTAAATTTAGTAAACAAATCTGTTAAATAGGAAAAATCTGGTTTCCACTTGATTATATTTCCTTCTAAAATTAAAATCACAATCTAGTTTAATGAGAGAACCACTCTTTAAAGACCCCAATTTACACCTCATGGGCCCCTAAATTATGTTTTCATTGATGCAGACCCCTTACAAGTCATTATAGACCCCTGGGGGTTGATTTAAACCACTTTGGGAATTATTGCTTTAAATGATGTCACATTTCTAATGGTTTCCTTTTTATGATCTGTTGAAAGTTGAAATGCAATTAAAATCAAATTTTGAATAACCCCATTTTTTTTTCCTTTTTTTTGTGATAAATATAAATCCTATCAGATGTGGTTGCAACTGAATGGCAAACAATGCTTTTTGCGTGTCAGTTTAAGACCTGGTACTACTGAAGACCCATCATGTAGAGGGACTATTGCATGTTAAATCTGCCAAGACTCAAAGTTCTCATGTTGGAGTGATGTGGAAAGTTGGGAAGAGTGGCCAACTCAAGTGTCCTTCCAGTCACTTGACCATCGTTTGAAAGTATGCAGTCCATTATCAAAGCTCACATGTAGCTTTGTAGTACAGTGTTAATAAACAATCAATTTCATGAGATATTTAAGTTTTTTTAAGAAGTATCTAATAACTGAAAGGAGAATTGAAAGAATTCTTCAAAATCTATATGCTTTAGCAAATGATTATTAAGTTTCCTTTTATCACAGCAATGTATTAATTTGAATAGAATTATTTAAAAATAATTGCTTTATTTTTAATGCGTGTGTGAAAATGCACATGAACTATACATAGTTCAGGTAATCCATTTAATTTGGAAGAATGAATCTGAAAATACAAATTTAAAATCTTTTATTGTTTGAGATGTATTTAAATGCTTATGAACTAATACAGATTAAAATTAAAAACCAAATTTGAAATATATATTTGACTTGGTAATTAACTTGCCGACTACAAAAATAAATGAAAAGAAAAACCAAGAAATAATATTTTCAAAAAATTTTAGATTTAAAAACAAGTAACTGTGTATGAAGAATTATTTTTCAAAACATGCAATAAAATAAAGAATACATAGTTTGCAACCTTAACCCTCTTGCTGTGTAATGCTACATGTACTTTGCCCGCGGAAATTGCGGGATGTGCAGCAAGAGGGTTAATACAATCCACAAAAATAATTTTTATACAGTATAGATGAACTTCATGTTATTTACACTATATGCTAAAAGTGTTTGAATAAGTATACATTTGTTATCAATTAAAAGACTAACTTATGATACAAATAAATAATAAACAATATACCACTTAAATAAATATATTTTTACAAATGCAATGATATTTACAATTTCAAAAATAATAAATAGACAATCATTCTTTTAAATGCTACAATTAAAACAATCCCTAATAGCATTGCAATGTCATAGGTTATTCCCGCACATTTGAATTTTTTCCATTAATTTATTTTCTTTCTGCAACTTTTCAAAATCTGTAGCTCCACCAATACATTCTTTATTAATAAATACCCTAGGTACCTAAAAAATGCATAAATTAAAAAAAATCTTCAAAAAATAATTAAATACACAAATATGCACATATATGATTAATAACCAAATCTTTTCTAATACATAGAATGGAAACTTTACAAAAATGTAGGTGATGTAAATAAATTGATGATTTTAATCAAAAGAGAAGTGTGAAGTTTACTAGATCTATGAACACAAAAGGAAATTATTACATCAATATATTTTTTATATTTATTCATTATTTCAAAAATTACTGCCATCATGTAACCATTTTTAAATTACTACTTCATAAATTTACTTCAATTCATTATTTATCTATCGAATTTAGGTTTTATTCACTAATTTTTTACAAATATAGCCCTAAGTTCTCATCTGAAATCACATATAACAGGGAGGGAGAAAAACCTACAATAAAAAATATCTCAAGTTAACAACAACTTGGTACTTACATATTATACCATCAACCAATTTCACTGAATCAAAAGATGTCACCAAATGCTGTCCTCATTATTATTATTGTGTTCGAATATTTTTTTTTAATTTCTAATTGCAGCGCTTGATGAATAAATTATTCACTGGAGTGAAAACACTCCATGCAAACACACAAGGAGCAGCAACAAATTAGAAGCAATAAAATAAAGAATCACAGAACAGAAACATGAATACCATCAGAAAATCAGTCAGATTGCAGTTCTTATAACTGCTCTCTGGCCCACCAGTATCTATTGTAGATGTGTCCAGAGACAACAGAGATGCTCAACATTCATCAGGGAATTAATTCTCCCTGCACAAAACACAGTTTGGAGAGGAAAAAACTTTTAGTCTATGTAAGTGACCAGGAAGACAGTTGTGCCTGGTTTCCAACTTTAAGACAGCAACCACATGCCATATCGGGTGATCTGGAACCTCATTCAGCATCTTCCTCCAAGACTTATCACATATTTGTTTATCCAAATAACTTTCATAGATTTTTGCCATGCTATTTTTCATTACTCTGCTTTTAGAAGAGTACAGAATTCCTCTCTGAAAGCCCTGGACAACACCAAAGCTTTGTTTAGCTAGAAAATCAGCCCTCTCATTTCTGTAAATATCACAATGATAGGGAACCCATTGTAGAACGATATTCTTTTTAAAGTCAAAAGCAATCAAAGATTCTCTTTGCAGATTTTAATTTTAAGAGAGTGAAAAATCCAGAGATATCACTACTTGTATTGTAGAAATGGAATCACAAAATATAGCAATACTTTCAAAAGCCTCCTTTCTTGACTATAGTTGTTAAATAGTCATTCTAATAGCTTCTACTTCACCTTCAAATGGAATTGTATTTGGACCTAAGTTTAGATAAAATTAAAGCAGTTCTGAAAAAATCTCAGCACCTGCACTTCCGAAAATGTTGGGGAACGATTTCTATCATTGGTGGCAAATTACAGCATTTAGTGACTTTCTTTGATTATACAAAATTAATCAATGGTATAATAGGTAAGCACCCAATATAGTTATGTTAATTTTATAGATATAATCACACAATATAAATGGTACAAAGTAAGAATATATAAATTTAAATACTTCACATTCCTTTATAATCATATAAATACATACTGTTCTTGCTCCAGTTATTTCATGGAGGGCATTTTGCAGATTAGTTCCATCTTCTCTTTTATCCAGCTCAATCGATAAGAAAGGTACACTGGATTCAGTCAATAACTGTAAATATTAATTCAAACTATGTCATAAAGTTCAAGTTAATATGAATATGGCTGAATTAAATGCCTATTAAATTCATAGATATCTATCAATTTTTGTATTTAATGACATCATAATATTTTTATTTTTACTTTCAAAATATTACACTAGTATTATTACAAAGCATTAAAATCATAACACAATGATAATCAATAGTTATGTATAATTTAAATACTTTTAAAATTATTTTAAATATTTTTTACTTTACAATTATTAAAAGTGAGTACCTGAATATCACTGATAATAAATATTCCAATAAATCATATTATGTAATTACTGATATTTGCAATGAAATTACTTATGTCTCCAAAAAAGAAATATATTTATATAATCAGATAATGAGTTTTAAGACAATTTTATTTCATATTATATTTTTATCACAGATTTGCTTATAAAACAATATTCTTTCATTGACTCTGGCATTTATTTACATAAATTTTACTAGCAAATAAATGTATTTAATTTGGTACTAACACATCATCGCAACAATGTCAACGTTCAAAATAACTGGCTAAGTTGGCAACCCTGATTTCACTTGTGTCGTATTCGCTGTATTGGCAATCATGTGCTTCATTTAATATAATGTTGCCAATAGGTTGCAATAATACACAAGTACCTTTAATTCTAAGGTATATAAGTATTAACATCACCACAACCAAATTTGTGTCATGATATTTTAACAGCAAAAGAGAACAACAAAAACAGATTCTTAGACATTTTATTTGAAAAAAAAAATCAGACTTTGGTGGAAAGTAATGCAATTCACATGGTGCAAATTTGGCTGTGGTGATGTTAGTACCTACATAAGTACCAATTTTAATATGATTTCTGATCTATTATAACTGGCAATACCTTTCAAGCTGATACAACAGGTCAAATGCAGATTTTTAAGTATAAGTAATCCACAAACATTTTACACTTTTTTTTCCATTGCAGAACAAGATTGTTAATTCTTAATATATTTAAAATAGTATGTAACTTCAGTCACTAAATTGCTAATTACTATTAAATATAGAAATAACCTAATTAGTTATTTAAAAATACAAGCTTCTTTTATTTGAGATTTTTCCAAACCACTCAATTACCACCAAGTTACAACAAAAAAAGGTATTTCTTCATCAAACATTTATATTTCATTCATTTTTCTTTAAAATGAGTAATGCATATTTATTGTTCAAAATGGCTTTAAAACCTAGTTTGAAATACAATGATTCAACAAATTTTTTAAAATAATTATTAAAACATAATATTTCTTCCTAATATCTATGATGATGATGATTATGAATCAATTGTTTCTTTAAGATGCGAGAACACACACAAACAAGTAAAATAAAAAAGTTCCCTCAACAATATTAATGCATTACATTAATAGAATCATTTAGTGATTTCTTATCTTTTAATCTCAAAACTTTTAAAATTGCAATAAAGTATAAAACATAATTTTATTTAAAAATTTTGCAACTTATCTGAATTGAGCTTTTTGATTATGATTGTAATTGATACAATAAAAAAAATTCTTCGATGATTTTTGGGTGTTATTATTTCTACAGATATTTTAAAACACCTTGTATTCAAAGAAGTGTATTTCCTTTGACGAGACTTTAAAATGTAAACTGTAATTTTAAAAAAATATCGAATTAAAATAAATTAATGTAACAACATTTCAAATAATAATGATTTAAATGGAAAATAAAGAATTTTTCTTTTTTTAAAAAAGAAATTTAAATTATAGCAGAATGTAAAATACCTTCTTCACTTTTCTGCAATAAATACATTGTGTTTTAGAAAATATAACGACACAGTTTTTAGTAATTAAATCATTGATCAAATTTTTTTCAACAGTGTGCAATAATTTCGGCGATGAAGTGGAGACAGATCCCCCCATGACGTGCTATTTATAAAAATAAAAACTGCTCTCTACTGTGTATACATTTTTACAGCACTTCAAAATATTTCTCTGCCGAAAATTTAAGCACATACTTTTTGTAATTCATATTGCCAGATACAAAGCACTTTGAGTGTAGAATGACAAAATAAATACTGAAAATGTAGTTTAATAAATAATTGTCAGGATTGAAAGTAATACATATAATACTACTTTATATAATATAATATGATATTGCATATAACTTTTTAATAAACCAAATGTATATAGTTACTTTATTAAACTTTTTGAGTTCATTTTTTTTAGTTAATTTTGTAGTAGTAATTACTACAACTTTCATGTTGGACAACTACGGCATCTTAATTATTGTAAACAAGAACCACAATCCAGTTAATCTTATTCTGTTTAGTTGATAATATGCATTTGCAATCCAAATTTCTATCGTTCATTTTAATTTTATGTTTGAATTATATGATTCGTGAGTATCATTATTTCTACTGATTTTTTAAAATTTTATTGTTTATTTCTTTTATCAGGGAATTCTTAACTGAAAGGCATTTTTTGCTGTGATATTTATTATGTACAAAATGTAAAAAGTTTAAACGAAAAGAAACAAGTTGCAAATAATTTTAAGCAT
>BMAV01008558.1:251768-325684 GCA_019973955.1 Trichonephila inaurata madagascariensis
TAAAAAGTTTAAACGAAAAGAAACAAGTTGCAAATAATTTTAAGCATTTTTGAAGCAATTTTTATTGATGTAAATGTTTTATTTCTTTTGTCATCGGTGAATGCATCTTTGATCTAATTATCTACCTTAAGAAAAGGATTTATATGATTAATTTATATTGCATTACACTATCTTATTAATAATTGTATTGTTTTTATTTTTCAAGTGCTTCATTTGGAACTATAGTGACCTCAATAATGACAAAAGTCGTTCTTCAATTTGTGAATAATCTTTCATATAATATAACTGTGAAACAAATGTCTTACTTTAAACAATACTTATGCATTCTAAATTGTCTAGTTATTTGTTGAACAGTAAGAAAAATTAGCTTAAAATCTTGATTATTTTATGTTATTTCAATATTATTTGTCAATTTACATGTATTTAATGCATATCAGCATTTTAGAAAATTTGCATAAAAGTAAAGTCTATTATAATGTTTGGTAATTTTTTTTGTGAATTATTATTTTTTTTTTCTTCTATAGATTCAATGCAACCGAAGAACTTAAACAAATTAAATAATTATATTTGTTTTTCCCCTTAATATTTAAATGAATATTCTTTTAAAAGAAAAGGGGGGGGAGGGAACATTTTACAAATATTATTGTAACATCATGCTTTTATTTCAGCATTGTATGTCATATGACATTCAAATCTTTTATATTTTTTAACAAAGGTATTTTTTTCTCAACTATTCATTAATATTTTAGTATATGTAAATATGAAATAAATATAATTATAAATTTTATAAATTAGGGTGAAATTGTCAAATCGGCCGCCGGAATTGTTTGATGCAAACTTTGTACAATTTGCTAGTGAATATAGTCTATATTATTGATGTATTCTTAATTGGAAATGCAAAAATGCTGTTGTAAAAAGTTTTTCATTCAAAATAAGAATAATAATTATTCAAAAATTAAAATTTTTTTATTTCACAAAAGCATCTAACTGTTTGTGTGTATTATTTTTAAAAATAAGCAAATTTTTTTTAAAAAAAAAGATGCTTTTTAGTTACAGTAACAGTAAAGCCAAACATACTGCAACATGTAGCATCTGTCATTGTGAATTTTTTATCTTATGGAATAATATTGCCGATTTTCATGTCTGTGACACCTCAAAAAAGCAGATGCAAAACCATGATCCTTTAAAACTGATTACTTCAAAAAAATTTATATATATTCCGTTTTGTTGAATTTTTTTTCAGATTCTTTTTTAATTTTGTAGGTGCGGAAGTTTTTGTTGGCAAGGAAGGTCCTCATACACCTCCTCCGGGTAAAAAAATTTCACTACCGATACCACAACTATCTGATGAAGAAACAGAAAGCAATCATATGCCGAATCACTTGAAATGTGATGCTTGTCATGTGATAGCTTATCAAGTAATAATTTTTTTTATAGTTAACTTTATATTTGCTACAATAATTTTTTAGAAATTGTTTAAATTAAATAGTGTTATTTCAAGGGTGAATTGGTCTTTGAAGCTCTAGTGCTGTGAGAGCACTTTTTCTTCCTATGAGTAAGATGAGAAGGAAAAAGAAAACAGGAGAGCAATCAAAACTGCCTCGCAGACATGTCAGGGAGAGAGGGGAAGAGTGACAATCAGCTGTTCTGTTGAAGGTCAGGCGAGAAACGAGTTCTCTTTGGTAGGAAGGGTTGCCTAGCCAGTGTTTCCCTGGAGGAGGGGAAGCCATCTGAGTGACGCAAGCAAGTCAGCTGGGATAAATAGTGTTGTTTAACTCATTTTAACAGTCTTACCAAAAATCATACATTAGTGACACTAATTAGCAAGCTTACATCCTGAACACTTTTGTAATGGGTTGCCTTATGTAATCAAATCTCAAGGAGAAATTCTGATTTTTCTCAAATAAGATTGTTTTATATTACATTATTAATACTGGGCAATAATTTAAAATACTGTATTTACTCGAATCTAAGCTGCACTTTTTTTCCAATGTCAAAGCTACTGAAAATTGGGTGGGGTTTAGAATCAAATAAAAAAATTCATTGGAGGGGGCAATTAGGGCAATTACAGGTTCATGTTTGTATTTAAAAGTGTATAATACTGATGAAATAATTAATTATTCATATTTTATTAATTCTCATTTTAAATTTATTTTAAAATTGGTTATCGAGAAACCATTTTACACTATTTTTCATATTTCACAAAAACCTGTCAAGAACTTGGGATGCGGCTTAGATTCAAGTAAATATGGTAATTGTATTTTAATGTATGATTTAGACATTAAAAAAATTTTTCACTCTTGAAATAGATTATAATTTTCTTCTTAAGGGGATACATTACAATTCAACTGACAAAAATTGGTAAAAAATCTTAATGAAATATTTTTAGCCTAGATTTATTTCTTACATAGTTTTTTATAATCTCACCAATTTTGAAAAATCTAACTTTAAAAAAATCAGGAAACATAATTTTTATGCTTGTTTTTATTCACATACCAATGACAAATAAAAACTTTAAAGTGATTTATCTCAGAAGGAAAAAAATAACTAGTTTATCTTCCTTTAAAATGCTAAGGCTATTTTTCTATTGCGCCAAATGCTTTGATATTTAATCTTAACTACAGCTAGTATTACATGTAACAAAATTTGGTATGCATTTTTGAATCAAAACGATATTTATTTTTTGTAAAAACAATTGAATTTAGAATTAATACATTTTTTAAGGAATTTTCTATAAGCATTCATAAAAAAAGTATTTTATGAATATTAATCATGTTAGCAAAAAATCCATACCAACTTTTGTTACATATAGTTTGATGTATTTGTACATCAAACTTCATGCATGTACATCAATTGTTGCACAAGGAGTAGCATTTTAAAATACCTTCATAAATTTTTAAATTTTTCTTAAAAAATAAAGTCAGCTTGTTGGATACTTTTCCTTTTTTCTGGCACAGGTAATAAAGTCATCGAAAATGGTAGAATCGACACCAAACAGAATTTTCCCACCGGTAACCTTTAGCAACCGCATTTTCAAAACAAGTCATGGTCTTTTCTTATCAGTAACATCTTTTTCATAATACATCAGAAATGAATGAAAAACCAATGAGAACTAATATTTATAAAAAAAATTTCATGTGTATATTGTGTGTTGTCGCTAATAACACCAACTTGGCTAGATTTGTGCCAGCAAAATTGAAAAGTATTGCTTATTGTTATATTTTGAGCACAAAAACTGTTTTATATAATGTTTATACAATGGTTACAAGCAAAAAAGTTGTAAAAGGCATTAAATCAAGGATTTTCTTGTATATTGTGCCATATGACTTTAAAATAGAAATCTTAGGAAATTTTTTCAACTTAAAGTATTGAAACCATTGTATTAATTTAAGTTAAATCACAATCTCATTCTTTTTTTTATTTTACTCACTACAAATTCTTATATACATGATCTTGTTATATTTGAATGGATTTAATGTGTCAATACATATATGAGTAATACATGTATGCAATTTAATTTTTAGTTTTTGTCTTACTTAATAATAAGGATAAGGAATTAATTACAAATAATCGTACATTTTTCAGGATTTTTGTTATATTTTCAAAATTTGTTTTAGTTTAAAGTTATTACGTATAGCACACTGCATATGGGAAATGTGTTTTACGTTTTTTCCAGACTGACAAGAGGTCTTGACTGAGAGGCAGGTCTTGTAAAAGTATGAAAGTAATTAATAGATTTGTGCTGGAAAGCAAGTATCATAAATATATATATACATATATATATTTTTCTTTTTTCCTATTATGCCGAAAATTTTTGCTGTACAGGGAAGGTGGATCCATAAAGCATTGCTTAACCGTAAATCGCTGACCTAATTCAGTGACATCTTTAGAAATCATAATAGGTCTCCAGTTTAGTCCAAAGACTTTGTTTTTATCTACATTTGTTGCATCTCGTGAATTCCAATTTCTTTCTTTGGCATTGTAGACTTTAGAACTTTTTCACTTTTATTTTATTATACTATATATATATTTATATATAATGAAAAGTTTTTTGTCAAGTTAAACAAAGAAGTTGTTGATTTACTGTGATTTTATTGAATCATCAAACTCCAATGATATTCACAATTTGTATGCAATGTGTGGATTATTTACTTTTTAACTGAACTATTTAAATTTGAAATTATATTTTATAATTGTTACAAATGTACATTTCAAATTCAATATAAGTATTTTAAAGATATATAGTGCTGGTTTTTTTTAAAAATAATTATATCCCCAATGCAATGTAAGAGAGTATGAAGAATTAGTCAGGGAAGAGAGAGAGAAGCACTGGGGATAATAAAAGAAATGAAATTGTTTCAGGTATAATGGTTACATAAAAAAGATGTCATTTGTTGAAGTGGATTTAATACTGGTAGTGGGATCAGAGCAGCAATACAATAAGAGTGTTATAAACTGTTTCATACTTTCAACTTTAATATTAGGAAGTGAGCAATGAATTGATCATTTTATTTTGTATATTTCTGGTTTATAATTATCTAATGTGTAGAACATGTACAATTGATATTTCATTTGTGTATCAAACAGTTTTCTTTTAGTCTTTTTAAATATTAACACCTGGTCAATTTTTTCACTTAACTCTATACTCGATGGGTTCTGGCTTATCATTGTGATAAGCCAGAAATGATTGTTGTTTTGTTAATTTGTGTGAATTAAAAATTATGTTGTTTCTTGGAATGTATACTTCATTCAGTCTGAAATATATTTCTTTAGCTATTATTGTTGCACATATTCTGAATTTATCTATTTAATAATAATTTTTTTTTTTTTTTTGTCAATGTTCTCTAGGGAGATTTTTTGAAGTATCTTGCCTTTGCATCGAGCTAATATTTTTTTGTATTAAATATTAACTATAGAATGAGATTAAGTATTTTTTCTCTTGAGTTTTATTTTGCCTGAACAAACTTCTTCAGATTGTACCAGTTCATGTAGATTTTATAACTATGAAATAATATTTTTATATAATTAATTATATTATTTGTGTAAATAAAATAATAGAAATATGAAATAATGCATACAAAACACATAAATTTCCAAAATAATAATTTAATATGGTCAATCATTTTAATTAAATTATAAAGAGTTATATAACATTTATTAAATGGTACTCTTCTTTTAGGATTTTTTTTCACAATAAATATGCCAGTTTAAAAAAAAAATTAAAGCAACCTGGAAACCTTTTCTTGTAATCATGATCATGAACTTAGTTGCTGGTGATGTTGTTTTCAAACCATGAGTTCTGATTAAACAAGTTATCTCGCTAAAGGCCTTTCATTCTCTCATAGCATGTCATCTTTATGACTAGACTATGACATCTATGCCACACAGCCTTAGTTTTGCCAGAGTGATTTTAATTTGAACCAACCAGTGTTATTTTAAAGACAACACAGCTAAACTTTTAAGTTCAATTTACAATTATTTTTATAACAATACTTGCTTAAGTGCTAATTTTTAAATCAGTCCTGAGAATGTAAAGTTTCTGTTGTATCATTAGGGATTAGAAATAGTTATGTTTTAAAACTATTACTATGAAAATATACATTTGTACTTATAATGATTTTAGTTATTTGCATAAATTTTTAGTGTATATTTTTTTTTTATCTTTAGGTTCAAGAAGCTTTCATTAGGACAAGAAAGAAAAATACAATTTTAAAAGAATACGAAGTGCTGGATATTGTAGAAAGAATATGCGATAAAGGTTTTGAAAAGTAATTTTTTTTTCCTCTTTATTTTTACAAAGTGCATTTTAATAATATAAATTAAATTAAAGAAAAACTTTTAAAAATAAACCCTGAAAGCCACTTGAGTCAATGTGTATATTTTGACTTAGAAAATGTTAGTTGAATTTTAATTAACTATTTCTATTAAATCAGACTTAATAAATTAATTACTTTTATTCTTAATATATATATATATAACCATTTGTGAGCTGCAAGTAAAATTTTAAAAGCTTATAAATATAAATATTCTTATATCAAATATTTTTTAATTTAAATAATCATTAGTTTTTTTTCTTTTATTTTTAAATCAATAGTGCATTATTTCCAAAATATACTAGACAAAATATTAATAGCTGAACTAATAATATGCTATATTTGAAGTCTTGAATCTAGGAGAAATTTCCCTTTTGTTTTACAGCTATGGTTTAAAACTTGTGGATGGTGTTAACAGACTTTCTGGACCTGGCCTCAAAACAGAACGAGTCATGGGTATGACACAAATGGGTGGAAGATGGCCTGTGAGGTATATAAGTTTTTTTTTTAAGAAAATAAACTTCTGATTAAATAAAATTGAAATTTCTTCCTTATAAGCTACTAGTAAAACAAAATAAGTTTATAATAAAATTTAAGTAGTGAATTTGATCACAGTTGAAGAGATAATTCAACAACAAAGCTAATGTCAGAATCTGAATAAATATTTTTAGAAATCTTTTAAAAGTTCAAGAACTGTCAGAATCTTAAAGATTTTGAACTTCAAATAGATCCGAGAAGGGAGAAAATTAAAATTGTTTGAGCTTTCAAATTTTATTATTTAACTCAATAAATTTTCCATTAATAATTAAGAAATTTTTCTTTTAAAGTTTTATAGTACATAAGGACAATGTTATTGAGCTGTTATTATGGCAATAGTGAAGGAACTGTTATCCTAAGCAAGTAAAACTTGTAAATTGCTTGCAGCATAGCCAATATAATCATGCATAATAAAGATTGATACAAATTATATTGTAAATTTTTTAACTATACATAATTTTTAAATTGTTTTAAATATTTGGAAATGTCAATTTAGATTTCAAAATTGGAATTAAAGTATCTGAATATCTTCGAAATATTTAATGGACTAGTCTGACAAAAGATTTAATGTGCTTAATCAGATTTGAAAATAATCACTGTAAATAAGATCTTCCCTGATAAATGCAAAGATAATAGCAAAGTAGTGTCTTCAAGAAAACATTAATTTTATTGTTCTTTTTCGTATTGCTTGCATGCTAAGCCTCAGTGTAACATGCGTGCTGTTCTTTTCAAAATAGAATTAAAATTATTCTTTATGTGTGTTTGTCAATAAATCTTAACTTCCTGTAGTTGGTAGCTTAAATGCCAAAGGCATTTTATTGGTATTTTCTTACATTCCTTTTTTTATAAAATATTAGAGAGCTCAACAGCTGATGAGTTAGCTTAGTTATTTTTTAAAAATCTTTAATAGTATTAAGCTTTATAATTTGTATAATATAATATGTAATTCAAATTTTAATTTTCATTTAGACTGCAAGAAATGTGTCATTATTACATTGGAGAAGTAGGAGAGGTGGAATTGTACAATGCATTTCTGAAAGGAGAAGAACTTGATTTTTTTTTATGCTATGACAAAGACAATAATTTCAGTCATTGTAATGATATGAAACCACCAGTTCAAACAGAATTATAATAATTTTATACTGATATATTTGTATGAACAATCTTAAAATTTTCGTTAATCATACAAAATTACATTATGATAGATCAAGTTTATCATGTTTTTAGTCATTTTATAAAATTGCACATTCTTATCTGTGATATCTATAAAACCAGTGGTTCTTTTTGTTTTTATTATTTATAGCACAAAATGAATATTCATATAGATAACTTTTATTTCTTTGTATTTTATATATTTGATTTTTTTATATGTTGTAAACTTTTTATTTGAAGTCATCAATAAAGATTTTGCTAAAATTGTATTTTAATCATTTGAACTGCTATTAGAATATATCCTGTATGTAGATTTCTTTACTGTGAAACAAATAACTTATTTCATAGTAATGCAACACCCTTAGTCAAAAGACTGAAATCTTGAAACAGGCAAACAACAATGATAATATACTATTAGTTTTTAAGTTCTGGATCTGTCGGCTCTAGTGGCTTAGAGGTAGTATGCCTCCTTTGTAAGCCTAAGGTTGTGGGTTCGACCCTGGCTGGAGTCTAGATTTTCTGGATGCTAAAATCATAGACACGTATGTCATATGATTATGTGGCATGTAAAAGACCCTTGAGTATCAGTTTGTCTCTGGTGCTTACGGCAATATTCAGTATCAGATGATATCTTGAATTAAATTAATTCAAGCATCCAAATTTGGTAAAGAGATCCGCCACTAGATGGTGCCACCATTGAAATGGATCTCACATTTGGAGACAGGGCTGGCTCAAGCAGTTTTACCGCCCCAGACAAAAAAGGAAAATGCCACCCTTTTCTCTCTCTATATATATATACTATTTTAAGTCTTAAAAAATTTAAAATAATTTGAAATTAAGAATGTAATTACTTTTTATTATTTCAAACGAATGAAATGAAAGAGAATGAATCGTCTATTTAAACAGACCAATTTCTTCAAAAAATAGTCTACTAATGGTGGAGATCACAAGCGTTTGTTTTAATTTATAATAACTACACTCAAGACTAAAATAAAGCATCTCCTGTGGCTCTCGATCTACCCAAACTTCTTATTACCCTTGTCCTCTTTTGGATAGCTGAAACCGGACATCGTAAGGATAAAAGGAATGCTAGTTGGGACCTTACTCCAGGATGGGGAGAAAGTTACTTGTTAAAGATGTGTAAACATATTAAATTTTATGCTTCAACATATACTCCCACCTCAAATCCTTCAAGTTTCAACATAAAAGAAAACTGTCGTTAAATATACAGAGTACAAAGTAAAAAAATAAGATACGTTAAATGAAATACCAAATTCACACCCAATAACATTTCAGAAAATATATAAAAAATTTTATAACAATATATATATATATATTTTAAATTTGATCCAAATGCCGCTCATAAAATTTGCCGACCCGGGCAGGGGTCCGGTCCTAGAGCTGCCACTGTTGGGGGCGTGCCATGTCTGCAAAGGCTTAATTGCTAATATGCAGTCTATTGAGGGAAAAAAATTCTGGTTCTTGTTTTTAGACAACCGTTAGCTCCTAATGTTTTATTATTCAAAACTGATACTCATTGGCTGTTTTATTCAAATTATCACAATCAAGTTATTCAAGAACTTTTAGATCAGTGGTCTTCAAACTTTTTCAACGCACGGAACCCCTAGAACTAGAAAGTGTTTTTGTGTGGTACCCATTATATACACATACTTCGAAGAACATATCTCAAAATAATATTTAAAGATCAACATGTTATAAGTAATTTATGTAAATGCAATTTTAAAATAAAGTATTGCATTCATTATTAAATTCTAATCTAATTTTTTAATATAGTTTACTCATTAATAATATTAATTTGATTTAAGTGTCACCTATCCATGCGTTATATTTAGTATCTGGGATATATGCTAGTATTTTTAACACAAACAGTCGAAGTTTAGGTCTATTGAGATTTAATGCAATCGCATTACATTCAGAGTTTAATTTTTGTAGCCACTTTGAGAAATATATTTCACTCAAATTCAATGTTCTGAATGGCATTTAAATATTTATAGTTGTGCAAGACATGTCATGTATTTTGCAAATAAAGTTTAGACGGATTAATTCTTAATATTCGGCTTAATATTCATTTATTAGATTATAATAAAAGTTAAAAAAATGTTGCAAAATAAAATTATTATATATCAGTGCCGGTTTATCCATTGGGATGGGATAACCTGGACTTAACCAGATTTTCTGGTTATAAATTGAGATCCGCCAGTATCAAGGGGGCCCCATAGACCTGCTCCCAAAGCCCGAAATGAGCTTAAAATTTTCGTTTTAATGAATGGGGGGGAAGGAATAAGCTTTAGATACTTGTAACTATGGAAATTTCATGGAGAATGTGAATCCATTCTGCATGCATATTTATTTCTTCTCGAATTTTTTGTGACTCGTGGAACCCTTGAGTATGCCTTGTGGAACACGGTTTGAAGACCACTGTATTAGATGAGAATAACACTTGACCTGGTTTCTATTGCTTCTTATTTTCCCAACCAATTCATTTAACACACCACATTATTCCGCTCAACATTAAATAGAATGAGGATTTTACCCCAAATTTTAATCACTTGACTTACACTATCTTGTATCTGTTACCCACAAAACAGTTGTACTACCTATCTGATTTTTATAGCCAAGTATATAAATATGAGAATTCATAGAAGTATAAAATTGCATTGATTTGTATTAAGGAGTGGCATGGACATTGCAATTTTAAACTGAAATCCAGTTATGAGCCCACTTTCCTAATGTCCTCATCATATAAAACTTTCGAGTCTTCTGGGATTAGAAAATTGCTTGTAATAAAATTCATAAACTTAATCGTTAGACTAATGCATTCCTAAGCAGTGAAGTAAAATAATAGTACATAACATGAATAATGTAAATGCTTCTATTCCATATAGAAAAGGTTATACAAAATTTGATAAAAACTTTTCAGTGGGAAGTTTCAATATTAAGGGAAGATTGTGCCATTTATAAAAAAAAATCTTTTATGATTACTACAATTTTTTTGTGCTTAAAATAATACAAAAAGATAACCATTTAAAGAAAAATTTATAAATTATATAAATGGATTTTAAAATTCATCTCTCCTACAATAATTAACATACAGACATGAAATTTGATTTCCAAGTACATCAAAAGTTGGTATGGGTTTTCTGTTAATATGAATGATGGCTATAAAATTTTTTTATGAATGCTTATTGAAAATTCCTTAAAACATGTATAAATTCAACTATTTTTTAAAAAAGTAAGTATTACTTTGGTTCATAAATGCATGCCAACTTTTGTTGCATGTACTAATGACAATACGTTGAAAAAATATCAAAGCATTTGACACATTAGGAAAAAAGGCTTAGCATTTTAAATGAAGATAAACTAGTTATTTTCCTTTCTGAGATAAATCAGTTTAAAATTTTTATTTGCCATTGGGAAGCGAATAAAAACGAAGATTAGTTATCATAACTGGATTTTTTTTTTAACTTAGAGCTTTCAAATTTTGTGAGATAATAGAAAATTATATAAAGAAGAATTTAGGCTAAAAACATTTTATTTGCATTTTTATCAATTGTACTATGTCCCCATAACAAAACTTGTGTGATTATAATATAAACTAATTTGTTGGATTTTAATTATAGTAATGTTTGTATTAAAAGTTTTTTTAAAGTGAAGAATGATTAATTATATATCTATGAAAATAGTTAGAAATCATTAAAAAAAAAGATTAAAACAAATTCAAATAATTAGTAATAAAAATCGAATCTGTTATAATCAGTATTTTATTTTCTGAGATATATTTTTATAAACAAGCAAAAATTCTAAATACATGACTTATGTTTTGTAAATTTATATAAGTTCAACAATTTATTTTCTAAAATATATTTTAACAAAGCAAATTTTCTAAACATATGGCCTATGTTTTATAAACATTATTCAATCTCTATAAGTTAACAATTCTGAAAATAAGTACTTTTATCACTATATAGATTTTTGCAGAAAAAAAATCTATTGTCTCTTATTCGACATATGATATATATGAACATTATAACTTATCATTTTGAACATATTATGAACAGTTATTCAATCACATGAATTCCAAAGTTTGTAACATTCTTTTGTTTTCAAAAAATTATACAACTTTTTATGTAAAAAAGCACTCTTATTATCTGCATCATGAATATTTTTAAATTGAAAAATATTTTAAAGAAATTTCACTACATACTTTTTATCCCATACATGAAAGGATTAAAATACAACTACAGCTAAAAATGTATATTGAAGTTTAAAATTTTAGTTATGGTTAGTTGTTAAATTCCAAAAAAAGATGAATACTATATTTCTAGGTTATATAGGTACTTTACAAAATGTTAATTTCTGTAACCTATTCTTTTTTTTCTCACTATAAAAATACTTTTAAAATACAACATTAATTCAAGTTATATTTTAAAAAGGATTAAGATCTAAAAGTTAAAGGAAATATTACGAGAGAAAAATAAAACCCTATTTATCAAAAAGTGTTTCTTACAAATGTTTTAGAAATTCTATTTAAAACAAGCATTTTATGAAATATGAATGTAATACATATATATATATCCCTCACTTTAACTTTTTATTTCTGACCACAAAAAGAAATATTTCTATAAAATTCATTATTCAAAGTTATCTAGAAATGCGAAATATAAAAACAAATTTTGTTGCTTTATTAAATATTTAACAAAGTATACAAAAATACAAATCTTGTTTAACTGTATACATCTAAAATCTTATTATCACTTTGGTATTTAACATATCCTTCTATTTTAAAATCTAAGTAATATTTTACATAGCACATAAGAAATCTGAAGAAAGGTTTAAAATAAATTGAAGTCTGTCTTCAGTTTAATATAAAAAAACAATACTGAAAAGGCACTTATAGATTTGTTACAAACAAATGTTTAACAAGAAAAGTCCTAAAAATAAACATTGCACGGGAAAAATTGCACTTGCAAGTAACGTTTTATCTTGAACACTTATGATATAAAAACTGTTTCAGATATAAAATGGACATATTAAGTTTCATTTAAATAAACTCTTTAATTAAGCACTCTCTAATGAATAATCTCCCAGGAATACTCTACAAAAAGATTTTATGGATTAAATATGTATGAGGATTTTATCAGTAGAAAAACCAGAATATTATGTTCATTATGGAATTTATAATGTTATTCATAATATTATATATCAAGTAAATAAAATGAAAAAATATTCCATAATAGTTTTTTTTTGGATACGAGGGGGGGGGGGGGGAAAGAGGGTTCTTCATTTCTAAATAAATTGAAGAAAAAAAAAATATGGATTCATAATCTTAATAATATAGATAAACATTTACAAATAACAGAATTTTTCTCATTGCTGAACAGAAAAAAATAGCAATTGGAATATGCACACATTAACACGTACATGACTGAGCAATATATATTTCAATTCATAAAATTAAAAGGAATAATACCCATTATCTAAAAATAAAATTAAAATTCATGAAATTTCTACCAATATATTCCTAAACATTTTGATTGAGTAATAATTATGAATGTTTTGAAATAACAAAACAATTATCTCTTTTAACCAAAAGTGACCAAACTTCACAGCATGCAGACTTTAATGGAGTATATGAATAGGGAGAGTTTGGTATATAAAACTAAAATCATCGTATAGAAAGAAAAAGTTCTAACAATTTTAGATTAACATTTTTTTTAAAACTAATTTTTTCTGTGTTTTTTTAACTTAAAATTTGGTAAAAATTCAGAGAAAATATTTTTAAATGAGAAAAAGTAAATTTTTATTGTTAAAACTTCATTTCAAATTTATCTTCAAAAATATTGCATTTCTAATCCAAATTGAATATTTTATATTTCATAACTTATGTAACATTGTTTGAATTATAAAACTGACAATGAACTTTTCTACCCTGTATGAGTTGATTCAATTTATTTCTAAAACGATTCTTTTGTTATGTTCAACATATTTTAATAGTGATTGTTCAAACTGTACGTATTCTTCAAAAATCTACTTTATTATTAAACGTTTTCAGAGCTGTAGATAATGTTTAAATAACTAATGAAAAAATAGCAACATTCTACCTGTCTGAATCAAACAGCATTTTCTCTCAACAGGGTGAAAAGGTTAAATAAGAAATGCAGGATTTTAATCACAAGCAATGTTATATGAATTCATTTTATGTTCTTGACATTGAAATGCAATTTAACAAATAATACATGTTTAATTTTAAAGGGAGCTAAGAAATTATTTAACTAAAAAAAAATTTTTTTTTTATACAACAAATTACAGGAGAGTGTGCACAATTATTTCATTTATTCTGATAATTTGCATACTATTTGATTTCAATCAAAACTGAATATGAAAATACAAAACAATCCAAACATTTTCAAACTTTAAAATTCACTGTGTTACATTACATAAATTACATTCCAACAAAAAAACATTTACATATTTAAAGAGTAAACAAAGGAAAATAACTTTCCATCAAAACATACTTTTTTTAAAAATTAGAAATGACAATAATTCATAAAAAATATGACAAAAAGGTTCACTTTTACACCAATAACAGTTACAAGAAAAATTGGAAATATTTTTAATAATCATAAATTCAACACCAATTTTGATGAAAGGGGAAAAAATTCCTTACACAATATGCATGTTAGCTGAGTATTATTTGAAAAATTAAGACACAGCCTGTTCTTTAAAGACTGAGCATACCTTTGCAGCCATTGAAAATAAGAGAGATGATTTTATTTGGGGAATACGTGTAATTACACTTTATAGAAAAGATTTGTTAAGTGAGACAGATTTCTTTTAAGATGTATTGTGAAGCTTTTCATTAAAATCTTCAATATAAGTAAGACAATATGACTCATATGGTATTTAGATCCACACATAAAACAGTTTTGCACACCCAGAAAAAAGAAATCAGTGCATAAGTTCTTGAAAGATAAGAACAAGAGAATAAAGTGAAGGGAAAAGAAAATAATATTATTCATCAAGCAATTAGCTATTAACTACAAATTCTGAATATAAAGACAAAAGAATTATATTCTTATGACTTAAAAAAAAAAAAGAGACAGAAGGGGAGACCTGGAGAAATGTAGATATACAAAATTGAATAGTTAAAAGCTCCAAGATTTTTTTTACCAAACCACCACCAAAAGGCACATAATTTAGAAGTTATTACAGTTGAATAAATAAATTTAAAACCTTAGAAAATAATTTGCCATGAGTTTAAATTAAGTATAAAAGAAATATTACATATAAAGTATTATAAACTAATAATCAATCTCAGTATTTGTAGAAATAAATGCAAAAAAATCAATTGCTTTTCTTTTTATTTGAAATATTTGTACATATAAAAAGATAAGAAATAATTATTTTTTGTAAAATAAAAAGACTACATTACAGAAACACATAATCTTAAAGCTTTTAAGAGAAATATTTTTGGCACTAATTTCTATTAAGAAGTAAGCTTGTAACAGCATACATAAATAGCAAGAACACTAGTATAACATTAATTTCTTTTTACACAAATTAAGGCACTCCACAAACTTGTATTATAAATGATTAGTTACAGCCCATATACTTTAGGAAGACAAATTATAAAATCAATAACACTATTTTTGTGTTAATTATGAAGAAGTTATTGTGAAATTTCTAAGAAAATATGTATGAATTTATGAAAAAAGGATTATATATTTGATATTAACAGGGGGAAAAAAACAAGAGGATAGGAACATAATTTAAAAAATTAAGTACTATATACTTTAAAAACATTCACTGACAAAATATTTGCCTGAATACTTGGAATGCCAAATGTACAACAAATTATACATATTACTTTTTATAGACAAAAAAGTGGGGAAAAAAAGTGAAAAAACCATCATATACTTAATTACAAACATTTTTTAAGAAAAAGACATCAACTATCCAATATGCAATGAAGTTTCAGAAATAACAACCAAGAAGATTCATTTTCATTTACTTAAATAAACATATTGTAAAGCACTTATAAACAATACATAACAAACAATATATATATGTATACATATATTTGAAATTATTATGATAGGATATCAACTTAACATGATATTCAAGTTAAAGTAAGCGCACATTGTTTCAAGAATTTTTGAAAGTCCAAAAAAAAAAAAAAACACTCATCTGAATAATAAAGATCTTTTTAATAAAATTAATAACTTCCCATTTATGGGAGAAGACATTTAATGTAAGTTTACAATAAATGTTACCAAAGTCTTATGAAGTTCTTCGACTGTTTCGTCTGCGGCCCTTGATAAAATTCACATGTTTTAAAAGCTCTTCGACTATTTTTAAAGCAGAAGTAATACAGCCATTAAAACTGGACTCAGTGTAACTGTCCCCACCACTTATGAAACAAGGGTGGCTATTTAAAACAATGCAACCTGGAGTGTCTATGTATGGTTCAATAAGCTAAAGAAAATTAAAACAGAACATTAGTAGCTCTAAAAATGTTACATATGATGAATTAAGAATAAAAAAGTAAACAGAAATTCATGATATAACACAATTCAGTTTTTAAGTTGTGTGTGCAATCTACAATAATATTAATACTTAAAATTCCATATACCCTAAAATCTGGCATATAACGTGCACCCATACTTTCAAGCTGCAATTTTTAATTTTTAGGTATATTCGTCGTATAACGTGCACCCCCTTTCCACAAAGGAACCTGAAATGTATGTATGAAATGCTCTTATGTTTTTAAGTCATTTATTTGAGGCATTATCCCAGACTTTCGAAGGGGAAAAAAAACAGTATACTTCTAGAACTACAACTCTTTTATGTTCATACAGCATGTGAATTTTCTTTTAAATAAACAATATTTCGATTTATGTAGAAGTCTAATATTTTTCCATGCTCATCTACTTTTTATTTTCAAAGCTCTCATTTTTATACCCAGTATATAATGAGCCCCCATAAGTTTCAATCTAATCTTTCGTGTGAAATGTGTGCGTTATACACTGGATTTTACAGTAATTATATATTGTAGAGGTCTCGCTTCAGACTGCCCACCTGATCGGGACATTTGCTCATGCACCTAAGTGCCCAATGGTCAGGTATACTGGGACAGGCACAGTAGGCTTTGGCCCTCATGGGCTGCTGCACCACTGAGTTTGAGTTTTATATATTGTAGAACACATGAGCAATATTATGCAGGGTGATTCTAAAATCATGGCAGGAATATTGATGGGTAATTCAGCTTATTAAAACAAACATTTTTTTTAAAGTAATCTAATGTGTAGCCGGAAGTGATATGTTGAGGAATGAATACAAAAAATAAGACAACAAAACGAAAACATTTTTCATTTACAACATCACCACAAGGAGAGTCTTTGCACACAGCAATGTTTACATAAACACTCAAAATTACTAACCACCAGCAGTAATACAAATTAGGCAGCGGTAAGTAGGTAAGCATGGACATTCATAATCAGATGTATCTGCAGTAAAATGTTCATTTTCAACTGTGTTTTCAGCTCTGGTTGGGGAGTTTATTATTGGTGAAAAGTGTCAGTTTGAAATCTCACATAGCACATTTAGAACAAACCAAACTTCTAACGATTATTTCATATTTTAAAGGTACTGTAAGATAGTTAGAAATCCCTTTTATTTACTATGCTATGCTTATATAATAAAAAATGAAATATTCTTTATGTAACCAAAAGAAAAAAAAGTAAGCATTAACATTTTCATTAAACAATAATGATATTAAATACATTTTCTCCAGTTTTTTTAAAAAATTATATTTATTTACTTCATTAATAAACCCCTTTTACTTTTCCAAGTCTTATACAGGAAAAAACAATTCTCTTTAATGTTTCCATTGTTTTTATAGTTGAAAATCAATTATATATCTCGTTATCTAAAATTTTTGAAAGCTGAGCAAAACCATGAGAAATGTTTTTCCTTCTCTGAGTTATTTTACAATAAGCATTGGTCAGCTGAAGAAAACTGAAGTCCCAAATGTCACCTTCACTTTCAATTTAACTTTTGCTCTCTCATTTCCAATACCAGTAGTTGATTACATTATTGCAAGTGTTCAATTACATAAAATTTTAAAAAATATAAGAGCAAACATTATAATTTAACTGATGAAAATCTTTCTTTTAAAACACTGGTTTTTTTCCACATTCATTATATCCATATCTGTAGAAGTTAATTAAGCAAATGAAGTATATGACTGACTAGTATATCCTATATTAATAAGTTTTTTAATATTTCTTTTTAAAAATCTTCAGTTATATAATTTTCTTTTACATCAGAACAAAAATGTTATCAAATATTTCATTCATAATCTCAAGAAACCATAATTAATATAGTTTCTTAATAATGAGCATATTGAATTAATTTATCTGATTATGTCAGGTGGTACTTTGAAAAGTTCAAAGTAGAAATTGGACATGCCATTATTCAACATGATAATTTTTAAAAGAATCAAACTTACACTTAAGGAAGTTTTCTATCAATTAAGATATCACAGTTTGCTGTACCTCATTTATAAAAGCTTACACTACATAAACTTAAAAGCATAGAAACCAAAGCTACATGCAGGTTTTGTTAAATTAATATAATATACAACTATATTTGCAATTCCTAAGCACATTAAGAAATATGAGCAAAAACCTAAGCTAATATCAAACTTTTCTAAATTTCCACACCATATCATGTAATAACTAAATCCTGGCCAAATTTGAAGCATAACAATTCAAACTATTATCTTAAGGTAGTTTTAAAGAACAATCGAAATTCAAAATATTACCTACACTCAGGCCAATTTGATAAGGATAAGGAATTTTAAAAATGTAAAGGAATACATTTTTTAATTTTTTTTTATTTTTTGGTCTTTTGAGTATTGATATTCTATATATATCCACAAGGGATAAAAAATAGCAAAAATTTATATTTCTCTCCTTTTATAAATAGAAATTTATAAAAGCCTTAAAAAGTTAATTTCTTCTCCAGTTCTGCTTCTATACTGAATCTAATATGGATAAACATCTATTGCTTTAATGCATTTAGAAATTCCACTGCAATAACCACTTATTTGTTAAAATAAAATGAATAATTTGTTCTTCACATAACAAAATCATCATATTATATATTGTGCTTTTATTTAATCAATAGAAATCATAGAAAGAGATACTTCTGAAAATCAAGAAAATAACATTATAACACTTGTTAATTTTGTCATCTTGCACGTAAAAAGAAAACTTTTACTTTTCTTAAAGTATATAAAAATGATGCAAAAAATATAAAAAGAGAAACGATATTTTTAACAATTTATATTTGGAATTAATAGTTACTCAAAGTTTTACAGAGAAAAAACAGGCTACTTTATTTTTTTAACATAAACAATAAACACATTTTTAACACTTTTAGTTAAATTTTATTTTAATGTCCTAACTTTCCTTTGCATACTAATACATTGGTCACAGTATGATTTGAATTAATGTCATTTCAGAACACAAGTACTGCTAACAATAGACTTTGTAACTTTAAGTCTCAGTCAAATGAAATGGATGGCATTTTTGTTCATATTTCTCTCCCTGAACTTTTACATCGTACCCTTTTAAAAATGCCAACTACAATTACATTTAATATATAGCCCCCAGTATTCTATAGAGCAGTCTTTAGATAACTGAGATTCACAAATCAATTACTTGACTTACAGGATGTGTTCTAAAAGTAGTAGGACTCACAATTTTTTTTAAAAAATTCATTCATGACAATAGTACAAACGATTAGAATTTTTCAAAGTAGCACCCTTTCGAATCTATACACTGCTGCCAATGAGTTTTCCAGTTTATGTATACCTCCAGGAATGCCTGGACCGGAATGCTGTTTAGCTCGTCACGGCCTGTTGAAGCACCTCTACTGATTCATGCTTCCCCTTGAGAGTCAATTTTACTGTTGAGGACAGAAAAAAGTCTGGCGGGATCAAGTCGAGGCTGTAGGGGGAGTAAGGCAGGGTTGTCACATTGTACTAGGCAAGATATTCTACTACGCAAAACGCTGTGTGTCTCGGTGCGTTGTGATGGTGCAGCCGCCAATTGTTAGTGATGGCTAGGTGGACACGAGCACATGAGAAATCATTCTCGTACTCATCCTACGATCACTGTTCAGTAAATTTTTCACTTGCAACACATTTTGGTTGGTTTTGCCAGTCGAAGGGCGTCCAGAGCGGTTGTCGTCTTCCTCTTTCCCCTACCTTCTCGGAACAGCTTGTGCCACTCAAAAACACTTAATCTACCCATGGCAGCATCACTGTAAGCCTCTTTAATCATGTTGTGAGTCTCTTTGCTCATTTTACCAAGCTTTACACAAAATTTAATGGTGTATCGCTGCTCCAAAAATGCTCCATGATTCTCTGTGATGAGGCATTTTGATAGGAGTTCACAGCACAAACGACCTGCTTTCTGCAATGATTGAAAGCTGACTGCCGATTTTTCCCAGCATCCCTAATATTCCCTGTGCATGTGCACACCACCTCTCATCCATCTGTTCGCTCAGGAAAAAATGAGTCCTACTACTTTCAGAACAAACCCTGTATACATCATTGGTTACAAAAGTTGATGACCATCGGGCTGCTACAGTCTCCTTAGCATATTTATGGCTACAACTTATTTAAATTACGATGCTTCCATCAAAAATAAGTTTACTAGCTGAGAAATAAATAATAAATTAATGATGTATTTGCCATTTTGACAAACTGACACTACATTTTTCACACATTTTATCTCTTTTTAACAGATAGTTATACTTATCTTACCTAATCTATTTTAAAGATAAGATAGACAGGAAAAATTGAACTAAAACATATTGGAAAAATACAAATCTTTAAAGCTCAAGGTGCCAAAATTATTTTATATCAAATTAGTAAATTTTTAGACTGAAAAATATGTTACTTTAAAAAAAAAAATTAACCAAAAATGAGAATAGAAATCTTTTGGTATCTCCCCCACCTATCCAAAAAAATCTAAGCAATTTTATGTCAGTAAAATTACAAAGAAAAACAGACTTTAACATAAAAAAGTCATGATAGAAAAAATATTTTTTAAAACCACATAATTTTCAAATAAAAATTGGTTTAAAAACAATGCAACAAATATATTTACTTGTGGATAAAGAAATATTGGTACTTGCACACTACTGCATTCATGCCAACTATCAAGATAAGTTACCAAATTGGCAACCCTGATTTTGTGTATATCATAGGTGCTGAATTAGCAACTTTGTGCTTTGTTTCATATTTTTCTGTTTGCTGCCCTCTAAGCCTAACTGTTTATTAGTATGCAAGCTTGAATACTTAAATGCGAATTTGAAATTAACCCAATTTAATAATAAAATATAAAATAATAAAATTTAATTAAATAATAAAAATTAGTTATTCTTTTTCTTTTATTGTTTGTTATTTATTTAAAGTTACTTATATTTTACATGGTATTCTTTTACTACACTCCATATTCCTGTCAGTGTATTTTGTTTTTAGAATGCATGTAGTTTTATTCAGTGTTGCCATTATGGTTGTGATATCCCAAATAATAAATGCCAAAATATTAATATTTAAATACAAATTATGTAAAAATATCATTGAGCACCCAACTGTAAACAAAATATTAAATACCTTAGAATAAGTCCACTGAAAAAGCTTAACATCTACAGGTTCAGGCAAATCTGGCATAAGGTACTTAACATGTTCCATCATAAGACTTTTTATTTCATCTTCACTCTTATCTGCACAACTTGTGGCAAATGCTGTAGTGCTTTGTATTATGACAGCAGGAACATCTGATTTCTTTACTGATAATGAATGAAAATGAAAAGTGCATAAATTAAAAACAATATTTATAAAAACTCAGGATTTCACAAAAATTATTAAAAATCTAAAATGATATAAAATTTGAAAATAAAGTAAAATCTAAAAATATATCAGTAGAATCTGGAAACACATAGAACATCAAAATATTCTTGTGAAGTAAGACAAAATTAAAGAGGATGATATGTTGATATATTATCTCACGTGTTCATATTAAATAACTGTTCTCAAAAATCAATTTAAAAGTTATGAAATATTAAAAATTATAGCTTTCAGAATAGAAGCAAAAAATTTTATAAGAATTTGAATACTTCATACAATATATAAAATCAAAAGAGGTGCATCCTAAAATAAGTTGTTGTTTTTTAACTTAAAAAATAACATATGGGCCATCTCAAAAACTATAAAAATTTTTAACTTTCTATAGGAAAGCATATTTTGATAATGTTAAAATGGGTGCTCTCTAATAAAGCATTACTTCAATAATTTAAAAGACCTAAAAGTAAATATTTTTTTAAAAATAAGAGTATGCTTTACTTTGCTATTTATATTGACATCAAAATTTGAATGAAATTTTTTAATTTGATTATGCAATAAATATTTTAAAAAATTCAGCAGAACTACAAAAGAGAATAAAGTACTTGGATTCAGAAAAAGGAATAAGTATAAATAGTAAACAAGTGAATCCCCAATGCAGTTCAATTAGCAGAAGGAAAAACTTCCCCAAAAGTAGAAAAACTTTAATGAAAGCAGTCTAAATTTGGTTATCTTTTGAGCAAATTAAAACTTTATGTTGGGTGTGGTAAAGATAGGTTGAGTTTTGATAAAAGGATTGTTTCAATTTTCTATTGTTTGCATGATGGTTCTAGATGGATTGGTAATGTTTAAGTCCATTGTATAAATTCTTACTGTTGAGAATGATATTCCCTTATACATTACCAATTATCCTGACAATTTTATTTTGCAAAACATTTTTTCAATGAGTTAATATTGCATAATTATTTAACAAAAGGGAAAGATGATGCTGACATGTAAACCTATTAGCAAAACAAAGCTCCAGATAGCAGATCTATCACATAACACCTTTGAATAAGGGGAGGTTGTGAGGCAGGTTGAAAGGCAAAAATTTTTTATAAGAACAGTTTGAGATTCATCAACATTGGAACAGTTTGAGATTCATCAACATTGCTCATGATTTTCCAATTAGTGAACCAATATTCTAGTGGTAAGGTAATTCTTCATTGTGTAGATGATGTAATTTAAGCTTTTACAACACAAAACAGCCGAGTCATCTGTGAAAAGACATATGTTAACTGTAGTGCAAGAAGGCATGAGTAGATGTTGCAATAGTAAAGACTCAAGCAAGCAGTAGGTTGCTTTTAACTTGTATTTCTGTATGTTTTGTTATCTGTATTAGTGAATGCCCTTTTTGGAGGAAATTGAGAATAATTTATTATGAATTTGAGCTTAATTAGCATAAAGATGAGCTCATCATGCCACATCTTGAAAGCTGATTTAACATCAAGAAAAAAATTCCTATTAATTTATATGAAGATCCTTCATTAAAGCATTGAAAACTTTTAACAGTTCATGAAGTATCATCTTTAAAAACATATTCCTTTGGTAGAGAGAAATTTATGGTATTATAGTAAATTTTAACCATAGAGAATGATTCATTCAAAATTTCAGGAGTATTGCCAAAAATATTAATGTGTCTATGTTTGAAACTTTGCATGAACTAGTGTAGGGATGGCGATTCTTTCTGAAAAAGATAGATTTTTAAATCAATTTGAATCATAACCTGATGAATCGATTCACAAAAAGATCGGGTTTTTTTCAAGTCTGCATTTACAATGTAAATATAAATCCATTTTATGAAAAACAAGAAAGATACCATAACAAACGATCTCTTATCAGTAAGTTTTAGTTCAGGGAATTTGACAATTACAATTATTTTTAGCACCATGTCAAAGTATAAAAGAAGACATTTATTTTCTAAATGTATTTGTTACATTAAAAAGTTTAGAAAATAGATAATATAGCTTATACTTCCCAATGCTTAATATCTAAGCTTTTTAAAAACAATAGTCTGTCAAGTCTACTGGGATCCAAGAGGTTCCGCTCATCACTTGCGATGTTGCCAGCAATCGAAAAAAGGTGCTCACAAGGAGCAAATGATCCCACGATACTTACAGCGATGTACTTACCCTCAATTACTTATTATTCCGTAACAAACACTACATAAAAATAAATATTTATTTCACTAATCACAGAACATTACGACAGTCAGTCAATCAATGCATAAACAAATGACGGAATATCAACAAATACCAAAAGTCAAGGATTACCAACGTAACTTTTTCTAAAATTTATTAAAGAGATGCGAAGGAAACTAAGCACATGAGCATCTCACTAGCCCTTTAACCACCAACACCATAATTTTACAGGTTTTAAGGATAATACATTCAACTAATTGCAAATAATATATTTTAAGATTTTTACCAAAACACAAAAAAAATCTAATGTTGATTTTCTAGGATGAAATATTGATTCACTGAATCAATTCAATGCTATATATCGATTTAAAAAATCGATTTTTTTGGCCTGAGAAATCGATTCTTCGATTAATCTATCTTAGATCGCCATCCCTAAACTGGTGATTTTGATTTAGAAACATGATCACACATTAGCTACTTTCTATTTATTCATAACAGTACAATTGTTTTAAATTTAATAGGAAATGCTTGATTTAAGGCATATGTCATATTTTGGTAAGGTATTTTATCATGAATAATTTTCAAAGAGAAAATTTTAGGACTCATACTTTTTTCATTTGAAGTATTTTTAAAAGCCATAGCTTTTTCTTAATTTGTACAGACCATTCTGTTTTGGCTATAGATGGGTGTTTTGAAAAGACCCTTTGAAAATTGTATATAAAGTAAATTGTCTCTTTGGTTAAAACCTTTAAAAAGAATTTTTCTGTTTTCCTTTTTGTCCATCTCTTATCAGTTAACTCAATATCTTTAAAAAATGCATATAAACCTCATCTCACAAGAAAGCAATATTGAGAGAACTCATGAAACATAAAACATGAGCAATATAAAAAACTAAGTTAAAATGAAATAACTTTATTTCTTATATTATTACATTCATTTATTTAACACAATTTTCATATGAATAATAATTAAGAATAAAAACACGACAAATGAATTTTTTACATTTATCTGCTGTTGGAGAATGGTACTGAGCAAAGCATAATGGAACTTTGCAAGTTGAAATCTCAATACTGTAATTCTTTATAAATATTACTTTCATAACAATGTTCACGCCTTTGTGTAGGATTATAATATGAAGATATGAATATGTATTCAAGAAAATATTTTTCAATTACACAAGTAACTTCAGGTTTAGCTGTCAACTTATTGTTGGTGTTTTTGATCACACAAAAATAATGCACCACTTATTGCACAGGTTAAAATACATGAATCTGTAATTACTTTAATGAAGTCAAAAATACATTAAGATGATACTTATTATACAAGAACTACTATTTGAAAAACTTGTTACGTACTACTACTTGTTACGTAGATCTGGGGTTCGAGGATTTTATGCAAATCAGTTGTACAAAGAACAAGACAGTTATTTAAGAGCAATCAGAATTTATAGTCGAAAATCCAATCCTTGAAATAATGGATTCAGCAGTAATCGCAGAATAACTCTCAGAAGGTTTTTACACCCTCAGCAGCACTCGGACACAATTATTGGTGTCTAAAATATGCATATATAAAAGATTATTCACAAGCAATTGCTTGTTCAACAGCCGAAGTAATCACTAATTGCTTCAACAGTCAAAGCAATACTAACTGATTGCTAGTCAAAACCATACTGACTGACTTTTGGTGAGCATCTCTCTATTTATATCCCTCACGGATAATTCGAGAAAGACCTGCTTGCATCATAGGTCTTGAAATTAGTGGATTTCCCTAGTAATTTTTAGAAGTATCTAGAGGGTCACAAATTCGCCAAAAATGGTCACCAACTTGGCTCTATCGCCAAGTTCCCATTGTATCACCATTTTAATGTAAGGGACGGCCTTGCTTGTGAATATTACAATTTTAATGTAAATTAAATCTAATTTAGAATGAGATAAAGGCATTACACATCCAAATACAAATTATTTACACTATTTTACACAAAATTTTTAACAATACATTAGCAACTTACCCCGCTTCTGATTATCAACTGACATAAAATGAAGCATTTTATCATCATCAAAGAACTTCATGGGAGCTGAGAGCTCTTCTAAATAAGGGACAGGCCCATCATATAACAGAGCAATTGCAAGGCGAGAGGCATATTTTACTTGCTCCATGGCCACTTTGATATCATCATCCTGACCTAAATATTTAGACTAAATTGAAATTCTTTAATAGTTTATGTCATATTTAAGTAAGATTTTTGTTATAAAATAATTTAAAATGCTTCTCATTAAAAAAAGTAATATAAAGCTAGCTCTAAGAGTTTATTAAATAAGACTATTACCACACCATCATGTTGGCAAAAAATGCTAAGTAAAGAAATGTGCAAATTCTGGTAACCTGATGTCATTGCTTATAGAAAACACATATGTTTCAATACTAATTGGCAACTTCAACTGTGTTTGGCTTTTGTATTTTGGTATATTTTCTCCCTCATCCTTTACTCTTTCATTTTAATTTAAATTTATATTAAATATGATTGTCACATTTGCTGACAGAAAAAAGTGTGATAAAATTGCTTCAAGAGCTCAACATTTTATCTCAAGATCCCAAATGTTTGCAATTGCATTTGAGAATTAAAGTTACATTTAAAAAAAAAACAAGCAGGCATTTTGAAAACAAAATGTTCAAGATTGTCATCAAAACATTTGAAATATGGAACACTAACTGGTTTGAAAACAATTATCTGCCTTTACCAGAGCTGTAAATTTATACAAGATGCTTTCGCTGTAGTTAAATGTGAATTCTGTTAGAAAAGTTCACCTGAAAAAGAATCTCAAAATCCTGCATCAAAACTTAGAACTTTCAAAAAGTTAATAAAACTTATAAGCTATACAAATATTTTTGAACATAATAAACTACTTCTAACTTTGTAACTCATTATTCTTTTATGAAAAAGTCACCAACATGGTTAAAATAATACTTAAAGAACAGTGTATTGTGTGACAACAGTTGGTTACGATTATTACATTAAGCTATACGTTTACTCCAAATGCTACTCTTTGTACAGCTTTTTTTTTTTTGGTTTGCTAAAAATTAAAGTGTTTGCATAAAATTAAATCTTATTTCAAACAATAAATCATGCTCTTCATATTAAATATGTACTGTCTATAATAAACCAGGAATTTAAAAAAAAGATTTAAAGAACATATATAAGGAGAAATATTAAAGACTCATGTACATTACTGCTAATGTCACTTGTCATGCCCTCTGCAAACACACTTCTTCGATTTTAATCATACCACGTGGATGAACAATATTGGTCGTCCAGTCTTACAGAAGTGCCTTGTCATAAAATATTTAATTACAAAATATATTGTTGATACTGATGTAGATGATATATAAATCTATGTTTATGTTGGGTTTGTATGTGCTTGTTTTGTTTGAGTTGGACATTAATTTTAATGCAGGCATTCTGCTGTATTTAGGCTTATTGCCCACTATTTATAACTCAACAATATTTGCAATCAGATAGATAAACTAATCAAATACAAATTCAATAACTCTACTCCAGACTTTTTTTTTTTATCTATATTAACATAACTCAAAAAAGAAAAGAAACTTACTTAAAGATAAAAAGTTCCCACTCAATTTTAAAACTTCAGGTACAGGAATAGTTAAGATAACAACATCAAACTCTTTAACCTCTCCAGAGCTTGATTTAACTTCCCATAATTTTTTGTCTTCTAATAGGTTGATTTCCTCAACCTTATGATTTAAATGTACTTCACAATCTAAAAAAAACAAACACGAAAGAAAACTGTTTTAAATCAAACAACTATTACATATAGCACTTTAAAAAAAATGTATCAGCTATTAAGTATTTTAAACTTTTATACAAAATAAAGTCAGGATGATATAACATTTCAAATAAAAGGAAATATTTAATAGGAGATAGCCACTTTTCAGACCTAAAAATTGCATATTTTATCAATTCCTGATAAACCATTAAATTTCATTCATTTTAATGAATGTTTTATAATTTATGCAATAAAATACAAAGTATAAAGTAATGAATAAATTTTTGCTAAGCTAATATTTTTTTAAAAAATAAAAAGAATGCTAATTAAATATATTTGATTTAAACTATAAAGAAATATTTTAGCTCTAAAGGACAGTACTAGATCTTTTAGTATAATTATAACAGAGTTATAGTTGGTTTTGTATTGGGTTGTTCAAAAAGTAATTTCAGTTCTTTTTTTTCTGTTTTTGTGAAAATTAAAAACAATTTTCATATAGTGAATAAATATTTTATTTAAGTATATATTGTCCATTCTGGTCCAATACCTTTTGCTAACTTTCCGGCAGTAGCAAGATTCCATACTCATAAAATTTTTTGGCAAAAAACTGATCCATGTGATTTTTGACCTCCTCATTTGAAGTAAAGGTTTTACTATCTAAAACATTTCATAGAGACTGGAACAAATAATAATCAGAAGGTGCCAGATCTGGAGAATATGGTGGATGTGGCAGTATATACAATTTAAGCTGTAAAAGCTTTTGACAAGTTGTAAAACTTGTATGAGGTCTTACAATATCTTGGTGGAACACTACACGTTTTCTGTTGATCAATTCTGGCCTTTTTTTTAAAGTGAATCATTCAATTTGTTCAGCTGATGACAGTACACTTCAGATTTGGTCATTGTGTTTTGCCTGGTACAAGCCCAGAAAAAAAATTTTTTTGAAAGCATAATAAACAAATAGCATTATCTTTTTTGATTAATCCCATTTTTCAAAATGTTTTAATGCTCTTTTTTTTTACTACGTGACCTTTGCATTTAATATTTTTGTAGACAACCCATTTCTCATCCTCAGTGATGATACGCTTCAAAAATGAATCATTTTCTTGAGATTTAGGAAGCAAACCACAAACATCAAAGTAAAGAAACAATTTTTTTTTTTGTGAGAACACGAGGAAACCCATCTGATGAGCTTTGAGGTTAAACCTAGGCCTTTCAAGTAGTCATGAACAGTTGAAATCGATAAATTTAACCTCTCAGCAATCTCACGAGTTATTTGTCAGTTTGCATCAATTAATGCCTTTATTGATTTTTTTTATTAGCTTCAACTGGCCCTTTCAGAACTTGATGCATCTTTAACATCAAAATTGTCAGATAGAGATTTTACAAACTAGTTTTAGCACTAGAGTACTCACTGTCGATACATCTCCTCCATAAACATTGGTTAATTTTTTCCTTGCTTGAACAGTATTTTTACCTTTTTGATAGTAAAAAAGTAAAATATGCCAAAAATGCTGCTTTTCACTCTCCATTTTTGAAAGGGCACCAACCAAAAACTACTGTGTAGAATCAATTTAACTTTTCCACCTGCAAGTCTTGCTATATCGGCTCATAAAACATAATGGTGGTGCTGCTTAAGTGAGAAGTTGGGTGTGAAAAAATTCAATAAATCCTCAGTGAGGAAAAAGCAAAATTACTTTCCGAATAACCCAATAGAACAGGAAATATATATATATAAAGACGAAAAGGAAAGAAAGAAAAAAAATTATAACAAGCGATTTATGATATAATATATAGCATTTATTTTTATAATTAAACATTTGAAAATTTTCTCATAAAGATATTACTCCAAAATGTATTTCCTTTAGCACAAAATAAAAGATGTGTTAATTTTTATTTCTCCCAAATAGCCACTTTTCAAATATAGAATATACTTTAACACATTGACTGCAAATGTTTACAAGATAACTCGTAGTTTGTATTATAGCCTAGGAAGCCAGCTATGGGTTCTTGTAGTTTGTTTACTTCCATATTTGTGCAACTACGATGAAATTCGTAGTTATCAGAGTAAAATGTAGTGTTGAAATATTTGTATAATTAGCATAATAGATAATTAGTAAATGTTGAATTCTACACCAGTCTTGAAAAGAATTGTAGCAATCAGTGCAGCAATTATCCAAGAAATTACAAGATAAAACTTTAACCAAATTTTTAAAATAAATTTTAGCTCATTTTTAGTTTTTATTCTATCAATTAACCCTAAACTCGGCAAGATTCTTTTTTCAGAAATATTGATTAATTATAACTTATATGTGTTCTTAGTCAATGGAAAAGAGAAATTTTTTGGTAGAATCTTGATAAAACTTCTGAGCATATTATACCATAAAAGTATTGAAGATATATTTTAAAACCTCAGTAAATTTTTAGAAAGTGCAACATATCAAATCATGCACTGTGCCAAAAATAGGGTTAATAGAAAATTTTAACTCAATACACAAATTTTACTCATTATAGATAGGCATAAATAAAGTATTTTCACAAAGTCTTGGATTACTTATGAAAGATAAATTTAGAAAAAGATATGAAATAAATATCAAACAAATATTTATGTATCATACACACAAAAAAAAGCAAAACACTTGCCTGCCTTATCCAGAAAATGATGTACTAAAGAATCTGTTCCTCCTGGAGCTACAAATATTGTTTTGGATTCCGATAACTTTCTAAAATTTTCTAATTTCGGTCCAAGAGGTACTAACAAACTTTTTTCCAACAATTCATCATAAAACCTGTATAAATTTAACACATATGAATCAGGATAAAATATACATAAATTAATTTACAATATAAACAGCATGAATTTATGTTAAAAGTCACAAACTGGAAAACTTTACCAGAAAAAACAAACAAATCTAGATAAACACACACACAAAACCAGATGAATAAATTTTTATTCTTGAGAGCAAACAGTTGCATTAAGAAAGGAATCAACAAAATATATTAAATTACATATAAAGAGTTTAATGTTTTTTTTATTATTAAAGTCCAGGTAATATGGATATATGATGTAGACAAATTGACAAATCCACTTTAAAATATTTTAAAATTTGCAAAGTTTGCTATGGCTTATTGTAAAAACGTTTAAGTTAGTTAGAAAACTTTCAATTGTTGGTTTAAAAAAACCTTATTTCTCATTAAGGTTTATTACTATAAAGAAGGGGTCAAAGATATAAAAACTTCAAAAAAGTGGTTAAATATTTTTTTTAGCAGAATATGTGAATTAGTTCCAAGTTTACAAAGAATTCAAAAGAAAACACTTTAAAATTGGGTAACAATTACCGTAAAATTCGGCGTATAATATGTACCTGTACTTTCAAGCTGCAATTTTTAATTTTTAGATATATCTGCCATATAATATGCACCTTTTTTTTAATGAAGAAACGCAAAATGTATGTGCAGAAAGCTCTTATGTTTTGAAGTCACTTTTTCAAGGTATTGTTCCAAGTTTTAGAAATAAATAGAACACTTCTAGAACTACAACCCTTTAAGCTCATAAGGAATGTCATTTCTTTTAAATAAACAGTTTTTTGATACGTATAAAAGTCTTGATTTTTTTTTCTAAGCCCATCTTTTTATATTTAAAGCTCTCGTTTTATACACGGCATATAACATGCACCCGCAAATTTCGATCTTATTTTTTTTATTAAAAATGCGGGTTATACACTGGATTTTACGGTGATTTTTTTAAAAAATTTTTATTAGTAGGTAAGTGTTACAATTTAAAAGACAAAAATTAAAAGAGAAACTTGTTAATATTAAAAAAAAAATTTTTACACTATATATTTTCACATGACAAACTTTTATGATGCTTTGATGGATACATTTATATAATTTGGATAGTAACTACATTTGATAAAAAACAATTACTCAGCTAGTGGCCCCCAAACTCTAGTTTCTTCTGTTATTGTATCATAAGAGAAAAACATTTTTTTAAGAATTATAGCCTCAAAAATCTAGAAGTCACATTTGATAAACTATATATATATATATATATTTCTAATGGGGCTGTGAATTGGTGTTATACTATTGTAGACCTAGTAAGTTCCCCACAGGAGCTGGTATCTCTTTTTTTTAAGAGCAGCACCATATAGGTGGAATACCAATTATCACAAGAATTTTGACCCATTTTCCTCCCCAGAGGAAGGCACCTGAGCTCTGACAATGCAAAATCCTACAAAGAAATTTAATTTTGCACCCAAGCGAAATAGGCACTCAAGGGATCTTTTACATGCTGCATAATCATATGACATGAACGCTGTCAATTTTCTGCATCATGAAAATCCACCGACTTGGACTATGGTCAAACCCGTAACCTTGGGTGAACAAGGCCAGCGACAAATCAACTAGGCCACTCAGCTGGTTGATAAACTATATTTTAATAATGCCATTTTTCTGTTCCTATTTTGTTCACATTTACATTTTATAAATTCTTAGGTATAATTAGACAACCTAAAAATCTATAATTTTTATATATTTTTAAATATTCAGTATAAAATAAACTAACTGATTTTAGTTTTCTTCTAATCTAATTTTTCTTTCTCTTGTAGCTTGCTTTAGACATTTAAGTACTTTGTGACATTCCTTTACTGTTTATTCTAGTCTGTTGCAAATATCACAGAAATGAAAAACAATTTTCTCCAGATGTCAACAAGATATGAATTATCATAGAATATGCTAAAAATATGTTTTATTCATATGGTAAGAATAAATGTAACATGTATTTTTTTTTTTTTTAATTTCATGTTATAAGCTGCCTGTTCTCTTAAGAAAAGAAAATCAGACATCTTTTGTAAATTTAAAAATATCAATCGCTTATAACATAGTTAAAAAGGAACAAAAAAAAACTTAAAAGCTACAAAATGCAATTTAAGAATAATAAAAACTTTTCTTTGTAAAAATACTTGATACTTGTACTTTCTAATCATATCACAAGGCTAAAAATATTTAATTTTGCTTCATTTTTTCTATTGGAAAATGAAACCCCAGCACTATTCTTTTAATTAACTTTCTGATGAATAGTTTTTTTTTTTTAATCTTTTAAAAACAATCACTATTAGCTAAAACAAAATCAACAGCATCAATTCAAAGTTTATTTAGAAAAGTATGACTTTTTAAAATTTTTTTTGTTTCCAATAACATGGCTGGTACAAACATATTATAACCATAAACAGAATATTATATTCACCTAGCTTGACTGCGAACAAATTCTAACGAAACATTAACATATTGAGCTCCACAATCAACAGAACATGTGGGAATGCTAGATGAACGATATGTTTGATATCGACCTCCTGCAATAAAATAGAAGAATTAAGAAATAGATATATATATAAAAGATAAACACAAAAAAATATTAGTATATAACCTAATAAAAGTTGAGCAAATCTATTATGAATACTATATTTGGTCCACACTTGAAGAGAAAATTTTAAGCTGATAATAAATAAGTATTTTAAATGAGTACTTGTAAAGGCCAAATACCAAAATTTGTTAATACCAGACATTCCAATGTTAACCAACTAATCAATAAAGAGAGTCAGAACCTTTTTAAGAAATCATACATTCCTTAAAACTGATTTATACTAAGTACTAATCCTTTAAGAAAATAAAATTAGTACATGTTTTTATATTTATTCCTATTATTTCCAGCAGATACATAATATATTATTATGCTTTATACAATGTACTTCAAAATATCACCTAATTACTTAAATCATAAAATTATAGCAGTTTTATCAAAACCATTCTAATATTGGCAATTGCTGATTTTATGCAGAGTTCTCAACCTTATAGAGGCACACAAGTGCATTCAAGACTAAATAAAGTAATAGGTGAAGATCGGTTTTTCTTATAAAAAGCAATTCCAAGTATTACACACACTTATTTTAGATCATTGCAATTTATCCATGTGAGAATATTAAAAAATAGTTACATTAAAATCAAAGACTAAAAAAATTAATATAAAATATAAAAAGATTAAATTGTAACTTTATTGTGCAATATTTAAGTAGAAAATAGTAATATAAATTCAATATTAAACATAACAGAAAAGTTTTCGGTACTTATGCATCATCGCAAACTATTGGCGGCATTATATGAAATAAGACACACGATTGCCGATTTAGAGCATTGAAATTGGGTTTGCCAACTTGACAAGTTATCTTGAATGTTGGCGATTGTTGAGATAATATGCAAGTACCGAATTTTCTTTAAAATGCAGTTATCTAGCAAAATCCTTATCCCAGTATAAGTAAACCTCAAACGAAAAGAGAAACCACAAAAGGCGTCATTGAAAGCTTGATTTAAAATGAAACAATACATTCAATGCAATTATAACATTGTATATCACTTACTAATTCCTGTACGATAATTTTTTTTTAAAAATCTCAATTGCATTCAATTATCGAGGCTGACACTACAAGTTAAGCTCTAACTTTTGGTTTTATGCATAATGATCATTGTAAAAAGTGAAGACATGCAAGTATGTAGAAGCCAAACATAATTCAATTTTGTGCAAACCTCCTTTTTTTTTAATAATTTTTTATGATTTATTATAAAAAACTCCACTATTGTCCCTTTGTGTTATAAAAAGATATACAAAAATTGGACTCAATGTTTCAATATTGGTAAATTGCAGAAATGATATTCAAAAAACTTTTTAAGATTATAAATAAAACTGCTTCCCGTCCTCTCCTCCGCAATCACTTCTTTTCACCCAAGGAAAACACACAACAGAATTTTTCCAGAAATTAACTATCCAAAACCAGTGATGTAACATACACCACCACAACCCCTGCATTGCAGGAGGACTTAAGTCTGACTGATGTCAAGTACGCACCCTTTGCAGGGACACCCTAATATTCTCTGTCACACCACTGTCCAAATATAATCCAAACTTATCTAAATTTTTAAGTTGGATCATATTTTGGTGAACCTCTTAGTGACAAAAATTATCTGGAGCTAAAAAATGGCTCAGTTTGAATTTATAATGAACTTAAAGCAACACAAGGGCAACTGAACAAAAGTAGTGCTAAAATCACCAAATTTTTGATAAACTTATTGACTATTTACCAGCATGAAATTTAATAATTTTCTTCCCATTTCATTTGGGTACACACAGTACTAACAATAATTTCCAATTTATTTAAAAATTTAATTGAAATTTTTGTCAGAAGAAAAAGAAATCTGTATATTCATATGAATTTCGTGGGCCTCAATCTGACACAGTCAGACAGGTGGCATTAGCAACACAAACATTTCATTCTTTTTTACTCTAAACTGGAGAAGTAAAAAATAATGAAAAAAGTGAGTGAGTATTTATTAACCCTCTAAGCAGTCTGCACGTAAAGTCTTACCATTCTGGAGATGCTTCAAAAAATGCACCGCACGAATTTTTTTGCTTTCAGGTGGGGTTCTCAAAAGCAGTTGAGCCGTATTTTTAAGAATGCAGCTCGGCTGCTTTTGGTAATCTTGCTTGAAGGCAGGAAAAGCATCCCGGAATGATGGGATTTTACGTGCAGACCGCTTGGAGGGTTAATGTTGCACTTAAAAGTAACACAAAGGTTACACAATTATCATCAGAAAGGAAAAAAAATAAAAAAAAAAAAAATGCACAAAAATTTTTTTATAAGAAAAAATAGTAAATTATAGTTATTGTCAAAATGGAGAAAAGTTTCATAATTTTTTAATAAAATCAGTGGTTTTTAAAAATTTAGTCTTTTTCATTGCACTCCATCATTCTTTCATTGCATTTTCTTCAACATTCCAATCACAATTGAACTATCAACATAGAACATATTAAAAAACAATATAGTAACTTAAGAAATTACTATCAAGATTGTGCATTTCTACTCCTTCAAGTTTCCATTATAAACATGATTCATCAAATTCATTTTTTAACATGCCATGAAATCCAGATGGTTTTCTGTCATTTTCCAAAGTATGCACTTTAATAAAAAAAAATGATTTTTTAAAGTTGAAAACTATTAATTTAGATTAAATATTATGAAACTAATATGTTAAAACAACAATTCCCTTTCCTTAAAATTAGAACAGCACAAATATTAATAGTTAATACTTTAACACATTATGATTATTTTTAAAAACTTATAAAGTAAACAAAGAAAAACAACATGTGATGTTCGATGTACAATAATTAATTGAGAATATCATGCCATAGATATGATTTTTTTAATATCCCCATTTCAGGTTATTCTTAACAAGTGATAGCTTACAACATAATATATTTATATACAATTTTATGTTAATAGTGAAACTTTATAAAATACATAACTAAATTATATATCTAACATGATTTCTAGATTACCAATGATATAATGAAGTTATGATATCTATTAATGAGGTAGAAATATATATCAAAGATATTTTTCTTCATTAATATACTTATATATGTGTATTCAAATAATCATAAGCATGAACTGAGAAATTAGGGCAACTACTCTAGACATTCTTTTTCAATAAAGCTGATTATATGACATGCTTCAATAGAAATAGGACAAAATTTACATTATATCTTTAATCATTCTACTTTAAAACTGAATGCAATACTTAATGCATTAAATTCTAAAACTTTACATAGAATAATTTCAAATAAATTTTAAGACTTTTTGCGAAAAATACAAAAAACTTAACAATAAAATTAGGCATTCAAATTTAAATTAAGCATATTAAACATATTAAGAAAAAATTGTTCAACTGATAAAAAAATTCCTAAAAACATGACATATTAATGATTGAGAACTGTTAAAAAGACATATAGATAAATTTTTTAAATATATAAAAACAGAAATAAAAACAATTTTGAAAAAAAAAACTATGAATCGCTCTTATTCTACATTATAAGAAACTTTTATAAAAATGTTAATAGACTTCGGAAGTTTCAATATTTATTGAAACTTTACTGAATTCTACAACAGTGAAAAATCAAAAAAAAGTCTTTATATCGAACTTATGCCTCTTTTTTAATTAGCAAGTATTATAGAGCCCTTTTTCGAGAGATGAAATTGTTTTCTTATTTTATGAAATACAATTTTCAGAGCTTGGAAACAGAATTAAAAAAAAAAAGAAAAGTTAATTATTTTGATTAGTTATTCTTATTAATCATTAAATTAAAAATAGTTCACATTATTCCCTACCTTTGTAATATAATTTAGTATTAATCGCTTTGATAACGATTTTAAAGTATATAAACGAAGGAACTAATATTGCATTTAAAACGAAAATATTCTGATTACCGCATATATATTCAAACCCTACTCACATATTTCTACATTCATACTTTTAAAAAAAATATATTAGTTCGTAACATATTATATTTTCGTCTCTAAACTTACAAATTTAAATCAAAATCGGATTTTCGTATTATTACAATATAATAGTACTTTTCACCATAGATCAACAATTCCAAAAAAAATATTATAAACATACCTATTTGATTCATTTTTTCCCATATTTCAATATTTACAAAAGCTTCATGCTTTATTAAACTAGCAGTAACACTGCCGGTTAATCCTCCACCAACGATCAAAATTTTAGAAATTAATGATTTCTCAGTCATTTTTGTTTTCTGGTGTTTGCAATGACAAGTATTATTACTTTGAACGCTCGTACTCAGTAAATCGAGTACTTTAAATATTTCATATTGCCAAATTGGGAAAAGCAAACTCCGTTAAGAAAATTGAAACTTTACGCTGATAATGTAATGGGATTCGTACTTCGAAAAAAGTTGATTTATTTGCTCTAATAATGAATCTTAAATTTCTATTCGGAAGAAATGTAATTAACTAAAACGTTCTAAAAAAATATACCTCACAAAAAGGACAGAACGTTTTAAAAAAAAAATACAATATTTATTTTTGCTTATAAATATATTTATGACATTTTAATGTGGCAACAGCTGTCATTGTTTTGTTTCAGCGTTGTATCGTCTGCGACCGACTGAATGACTCATAATCTTTACTTAAATTTAGTGGGCTACTTTGGCCGGCTCAGTTGTTTATTTTGCTTCTCTCTTGTCGTTTATGATGGCATTCAATCAATGTAATCATATGTTTGTTCTATGATGATTAACAATGATTCCTTAATCTAATTTTTTATGTATTTTTAATAGTACAATGGGTCTATGTATGAGCCGATGTTACTCTGAAGTTAGCCGTCTAAGGTAATTTTATGTTTATTATTTTCCAGAAGAAAAAAAATAAGATTGAAAATTTTTGACGTGTTTAAATATTTTTCAGTTACTTTTTGAAATTGACAGTCATATATTTTGTTAATTCAATATTATTAAATATTACTTTCAGTTTCGATCAGCTCAATTTATCGCGTTTTAATTTAAATATTGTTAATGCATTTCTTATATGTTTCATTAAAAATTTTTTGGAGCTATCTTGATATCGATACGCATCAAACTTTTCCGCCAAATATTTGTAAAACTTCTTCGCCAAATTGAGGTAGTATTACAATACGGTAACCTCAGACTGGACACTTTTCTACTTGGCGCGATTTCCAACAAGTAGCGTACCGATATCAAATTAGTTTCGTTTTAATAAATTAGATTTAAACAAATTCGGTAAGAACAATCAAAATTACATCATATCAATTTATAACAATTAGAAGAGATAATTTTGCAATGGGAATTTGTAATATCATTTATCAAATAACCATATTTATTTAGTTGTGTTTTGTCTAGAAAATCATTATATATTTTCCGAAATCATTTTAATAGATTCCTGTTAAATCTTTATTTATCAAATATAAAAAGAGAGACCAAATAGGAATTTTCATAAATGTTATCAAAGTTAAAATCATTTCATTGCAGTATCATTTTTTTAAAACAGTTGTTCTTGTAATCTTTGCAAATATTTAAAAAATTATTATCAATGCATTGTATCCAATCAGTGGCATTAGCAAAATCTCTTGCCAAGAGGAGGCTGCGGCAGCCTAGTGGTCATGGTCACAAACTTAAGACCAGAGTGTTGCAGGTTTGAAATATGGTGCCACTGAAGACCTACCATGTAGAGAGGTCAATGTACATTAAATCTGTTGAGGCTCAATGTCTTCCTGATGGTTTGGTATGTGATGTGGTAGAAGAGGAGGGAGGGGGGCGCATCCTAGGTGCCATAGTTGTCACTTGACTGAAGCTCAAAATTATGGGGATTATTATAAATTATTATCCATTGTCAGTAGCCCTTATGTTACTTTATAGTGAATAAAACCCTTGGTGAGGAGGCTTTTCCAGATTTTTTTTATCATGGAATCTTAGATGAAAAAAGTATTTTGTGGAAACAAACTATTCATTTGAGAAGTCTGAGCTCCCTATTTCCATATATGTAATATTGTCATATGGATGTAACATAGCCATCTCATTTTCATTGGTGTTAATTTTGAAATCAAACTAATGCAAAAAGAAGTAACTGTTGATAAAAATTGTTGAATGTCTCAAAATTAAACAGTATTAGTGTATATTAAAATTTTCTCAGATCATGAATCATGAGAAATTATCTAAGACATTTGACTGCTTTATAAAATACTAGTTTATTAAATGATAATGCAATTATATTACTGAGATGAAGACCAATTCAGTCCCTTTAAAATTATTTTGTCTGCAGATTATTCCTTTTGTGTGTGTGTGTGTTGGATAAATATTACAGCCATTCAGAATTAGTTTTTTATCATACTTGTCATTGCTCACTTGCTTCACTGGGTATTTCAAATATTATATGGCATTATTTATTCTACCATTAAGCTTTCTGTAATATTCAAATTCTTATAATCCTTGCCTATTTATTTAAAAAGAGCTAGACTTGAATATCTGAGACAGAAATATAGTTTCTTGTTTCCCATATCATCATAAACATTGTTAAAATACTAATCCATATTAAGTGGAAGATGTTATGAACTATTTGTATCATAATGTAAAAGGAATTGCATGAAAAATTCAAAATTAAAATTATAAAAAATCCACATAATTATAAAATACAAATACAATCTGTGACTGTGGAAATTTATCTAATATTATTCATTACAGATGCTAATTTATTCTTGTTTTTGCAGCTGTTGGAAAATAAATGCTGGAATCGAAGATAGAGACAGACTCATAGATGTAAGTTTTTTAAAATGTTTTAAGAGAAAAAATTAGTTGATTTTTATTCTTAAATTGTAAAATTACTATTGCTTAGCATGTAATAAACTTTTGCAATGTGTGTATTCATTTTAAGTAGATTTTTTCAGATAAAACTGCATATTTTGCTTGTCTTTTGTTTTTAATCAAATTTAAATACTTATCAGTTCTTATAAGTATAGATCAGTGTTTCTTAAACCAGAGGTTGCAACCCCAAATGGAGTTACATGACTTGCAGCTGGGGTCACAAAGAATTTTAGGTTTTTTTTTATACATCTTTTGCATAATATAACTTGTTTGCCATTATTATTAATAATGTATTTGTTTATTTAGATTTGTAGTAATAATAAACACCATAGATTCTTATTAGAGAAAATCAATAAATACTTTAATTGTTTATTCAGATTCTTTTTGGAGTATAAATCATACCTAAAGAATATTGAGGAAGTACTTCTTTCTTCAGTGTCGATTATTATTCCAAGATTTATTTACGTAATTAAAAATAATCAAGCACACACCCTTCCTATTGATACTTAAATCTTGCATATTCTGATGTTAATGAAAAATGATGATCTCACAAGGGGAGGGCACAACTAAGGAAATTCATTTGGGGACAAGACTTTGTGTAACAGTAGTACTGCTATAGGGTATTCAAACCCCAATATATAATTCCACCGAATGGCCAGTCAATTCCGAGAAAATAGCCTTCGAAATTCATACTTAGCTTATATGCAAGTTATTTTCTCCCGGATACAACATCGCCGTGGCATGATTGTCAGCGTATTTGAGGACTATGCAATGGGTCAGGGTTCGATTAACGCGAGCGTCCCCACGCAACTCCCTGTTTTTATTTTTCTTCTCCAATTTATTTTATTATTTATTTTCAGAATTAAATAATTTTATTTTTTAAAAAAGACTTGTTGATTTTTAAATGATATTCTATATAATTATAGTAACTATTTTTCTTTTTAAAACACAAAAACAACTAATATATGACTATCATTACTTCTGTCATTAAAATCTAATTAATTGTATTTTAAAAATTATTCCTTATACCTAAATGGCCATAAAATTTTACTTCCGTTTTTAACAAATCGATTTTGATCAAAAGAAAGACAGCTGTTTTTAAAGAGCTGGTGTTATTCTTTTAAGAACAAAGAATTAACTTTATTTATTATAATTTAATTTATTTTTACTTTTTATTTATATTTATTTAACTTTATTTATTATTTAATTTATATTTACTTTTATTTATAAGTATTATTATCAAAACTGTTAGTTGTTTTGTGTTTTAAAAAAATAAAATAGTTACTATTATTATGTAGAATATCCTTTAAAAGTCAATGAGTCTTTTTTAAAAAATAAAATTATTTAATTCTGAAAATAAATAATAAAATAAATTAGAGAAAAAAAATATAAACAGGAAGTTGGCCACTCACGCAAATCGAATCCTGACCCATTGCATAGTACTCCGATACGCTGATGATCATGCCACGATGACGTTGTATCAGGGAGAAAATAATTTGTATATAAGTTAAGTATGAATTTCGAAGGCTATTTTCTCGGAATTGACTGGCCATTCGGTGGAATTACTTTGGGGTTTGAATACCCTATAGTAGAACTACTACTATAGGGTACTGTTACGCAAAGTCTCATCCCCAAATGAATTTCCTTAGTTGCGCCCTCCCCTTGTCAGAAATGAACTCAAAATGACTACACTTAATAAACAGGTTTTAGTTTATGTATAATTTACCAAATAATTACGTTATGTGATATTTATGTTTTGTAAAATCTTATTGCAGATGTTTATTACTGCAAAACACAATAATATACTAAAAAACACGACACATATGTCACCAAGCATGTGTAAACTTTGCGCAATGCTTATGGGGTCGAGCAGAATTTTTGTACAAAAAATGGGGTTGCCACTCCAAAAAGTTTAAGAACCCTTTGTGTAGATCATTAACTATAAAAATTTTTAAAAATTTTTTTATTTTTAAATAAAACACCCATATTTTTATTAGACATTGAGAATCCCCCGCCCCCCCCAATTTCTTCTAACCTTTTTAGAGACCTAAAATGATTCCTGTCTATTAAATTACTTAAAAGAATTTCAATAACTATTTTCAGAATTGATCAAGTGCATTATTATTCAAATTTTTGGTACTTATGTATTAACGTCACCACAGCCAAATTTGTTCCATGCAAATTGCGCCAGGATATCATAACAGCTAAAGAGAACAAAAAAAAAGATTCTTACTCATGTGTTATATATGAAAAAAAAAACAATGTCAGATTTTGATAGAAAATAGCATGGCGTAAATTTGGCTGCAGTGATGTTAGTATGCAAGTACCAAATTATTTTTAATGTATTGTAATAGTTTCTCTCTTTCTCTCTCAGTTTGACATGTTCCTGGATGATGTAAGTTTTCTCAATTTATCTAAGTACTTAAATTTAAATTTAAAATATTTATATCAAAAGCCAAAATTATTGTTAAATTTAATTAATGGTATATTATTTTATATTACCGTAAAATCCGGCATATAGCGTGCACCTATACTTTCAAGCTGAATTTTTTAATTTTTAAGTTTATTTTGCCGTGTAACATGCACCCCCTTTTTTACGAAGAAATCTGAAATATTTGTATACATTGCTTTTATATTTTGGTCATCTATTCGAGGTATTATCCCAGACTTTTGAAAAAGTAGTATACTTATGGAACTGCAACTTGTAGTAACAGGTGTTGATGGATGAAGGAAGACAGATGGGTTTGGGTATGTTATTGTTCTTTTTCAATGAGAGAACTTTGTTTTGAGTAGTGTATTTAGTTCTATTTGTCAGAGAAATAATTTATGTCTATATTTTTAAGTTCAGATTAGTAGTCTATTATCCTGTTATATTTGGCAATGAAAAAAAATATATGATGGATTTAATGAGTTGCCTTAAAACTGTAGAACCAGCTAGGGAAATAAAAATATAATAACAGAGTGAGCGAAATAAAAATGTTCAATATTTTCGCCTTCTGAAATAGATGTAAATTTATATCATTTTTAATATATTTTAATCATTGTACAATAATTAACACCATAAACTCTTTTAGTTCATAAAGCAAGTCTTCTTTAAAATAAACAGTGTTTCCATACATGTAGAAGTAAACTTTTTTTTAATTCTCATCTCTTTTTAAAGCTATTGTTTTTATACTCAGCGTATAACACATACCCTTAAGTTTCGATCTTATTTTTTGTGTTCAAAGTGCTCGTTGTACGCCAGATTTTATGGTATCTATATTATATAGTAGATTTATATATCTAAATGAATTTGTATAGCATTAAATTTTAACATGCTATTTCACAAATGGTTTTCTCATGATGGTTTTGCTTCAGAAAATATTTGTTTATCTTTCAAATTTTTATGACTTAGGATTATAAATTAGTTGAACTTTTGTATTGTATTATTTTACTAGATTGGATTGCTTTTAAATTAGTAATTTTATTAGATTAGCTTATTAATATTGTGAATGTACTTTCTAATGACATATTTGAAAATGTAATCAAATAATTTGTTTAAAAATTTGCTAACAAGATTGTAATAAAATCTTGTTATTTAATGATGACAGAAATTTTATTCGTTATTATGTGAAGAAAGAATGCTTACTGTTAATTGTAATCAACCATGAATTAATATTATGACAGAAAAATTTAACTTGAATTTGATTAGATAAATTTATTTTTAAATTTTATTTCCTTATTCATTTTTAGAAATTAGCGAACCTTAATCTAGACAATTATGAGTAACCTAAATTACTCATATGTATTGGGATAAATGGAGATACTTTATTCATAATATATTTTTCTTATATGGCATTTTGTTTTAATCATGTAACATATAATTTTATTGTTCTGCATGTATGTGTGATAATTTTATATTTATTAAATTGGTTTGCTTATAATAAATTTTGTATTTTATTGATTGTAATGTAACTTCAAATTTTTGTAAATTTTTTACATAGATAATCATTATATAATGTTTTAGATCTATTATTTTCTATAAAAAATAATTTTTGTAAGACATCATTTTACTGGCATTTATAAACATATTTTTACTTTACTGATCAAATTTAGAAATCATTATCTTTAATATATTGAAGTTCTAAAATTTGAATTAAATTTTTTAAGTATGAATTTCTCAGAACCAAAAACAAATTTTCTATCATATTATTTTGGCTGTATTGAAGTTGAAAATTTAAATTTAAAATATTTTTTTCACTTTATCTGATTGTTATATTATATTTAAATGCAATTAATTAAATGTCTTTTTTTTTTTTAATTTTTAGCAACCTGCTCCAAGACCTTTAAGGTAAAAAATATATATTTTCCGGTACTAGTTTTTCATTTTTTAAAAATATTTTGGGAAATCATTTTAAGTTGTGAAATTGTCTCAAATTTAGCTAATTATGAATACTTCATTTATATGTTATGCAATTTTATAAAAGTTGTTAATGCTGTAGAATCATTTAAAATGTAAATATACTTAATTTTTATAACCCATTATTATGATGGGAAAGAAAAGAAATATGAAAACAAGTAGTTATAATTATAAACATTGCATGGAGTAGTTATAAACATTGTATTATGAAGATCATAGAATGTATTTCTTAGTATTATTTGTACATAATTTTCAGGAAAAAATAATTAAGACTGCTTTAATCCCATAGGCCTGATTAAGCTGTAATTGTAGGTTTTATTATCTCTATGCATTATAAGAATATGTTGCAATTCATAATATATTTCTTTCTCTCATAATATAATTTTTAATTATTTTAAATGATTCAAGGAAGCATTTCTAAATTAATGCTAACACATATGAAATTACATTAGTGTACATGTTGCTTGTAGTTATTAAAGATGTTTTATGTGTTGAATTTTGTTATTGTAGTGACATTTGTTGTTGAGAATAATATAAAACATAATGAATTCAACAGGCAAAATATGAAAATATAAGTATTTCAAAAGTATATTAGCAAGATAGTTTTATCAAGTCTATTTATAAATTATAATCATTTTTTTCAGAATTGCTGAAAATATTTCAGTTTTGGGATATAAGTGCAACCATATTAATTTCATGAAGTATACAGTCAACCCTCCTATAACGCGGTGAGTGCTTACCGCGTTCTATGGAAACCGGGCTATAAGAAACTCGGATTTAACCGTACAAACCAGGCTAATTCGTAGCGCATTCTATGGAAATCGTCTACCGCGTTGTATGGAAACCGCGCTATAAGAAACTCAGAATTAATACTAATCACATCATTCATACCACGTTATATGGAGACCAATAAAAACCTTTTTGGCACGATTCCTTAATCATTTTGTTTTGTCTATGCCGTGCCTCAGTGCGCGCTCCGCTTTTAATTTATTCCTCGAACCGTGTAATCGCTATTTTTTTTATTTCATAATAAAACTAGATTTTGAAGGGAGTGGTGGTGGCAAGATTTTAACATAAAATAAATACAACAGAAAGTAATATTAATGTATTACATTTCCAGATGTAAATTATTTACACTATTTTAAGCTTTCATTACACAAAATTTGTAACAATTTGTTACTTTTGCTGAGCAGAGATCCCGCGAAAAAAAAAAAAAAACTAACACTAATATACGTTATCCCCATGGCAACCCCATTATCGCACAATAAAAATATCAAAGTAAACCATATTGTAATATTATCGCCTATCTTGAGGAAACAACAACTTGGCGCCTAGCCCTACTGTATCAAATTAGCATCCCAGATGGAGTTTGATAATTAGACCAACGATATCCAGTTAAAACTATTCATTGGGTGCACAGAAAAAACTGATGGGACGTTGTAGAACAGAAATCGCACTGTAAGAGTACCGCATTATAGGAGGGCTGCCGCAATTTCAGCTCCGCATTATATAGAAACCGCGTTTTAGAGGGTTGACTGTAGTTGTAAATGATGTCACGCAATGTCTTGCCAGAAATTTACTGTGCCATTTATTTCATATATGTTCAAATGAGTCCTAGTTCTGCATGCAGCTTCATGATTGGTGTATCCATCTTTGATGGCACTCCACAACACTTTACTGTTTAAATATGAAATTCAATGTCAGGATGTATGAAATAACTACTGTGGTTGATAGTGAAATATTCAAAACTGACATTTTTCAGTTCTCTTTTCTTATATGCTTTCCAACAGTCTGAGAAACTATCAATGGTGTCTGCCACTTTTTCCTGACTCAAATCATCAAGCCTGAGCATAGAGATTCAAAATGATAATCAGAAAACATTCTTTGGTTTCGCTACATAAATCACTGACTAACCAATGTGGTAGAAGAAACACATCTAATGTTTTTTCTTTTTATGAATAGACTCATCTATTTCCAATGCCGGTTTATCCATTGAGCACTTGGGGTGGGGCCCAGATAAGCTGGACCTTACCAGATTTTCTGGTTATAAATTTTGATCCTCCAATGTGTCAAGGGGACAAGTAGATCTTCTGCGCCGAGGGCCAGAGATGAGCTTAAATTGGTACTGTCTATTACCATGAATTCCACCTATTTTAATTCATTTGAGGCTTAGAGGAAATACCTCACACCGCTTTCATGTAGTTATTCTAACTTATGATAATGTTGTGGTTGATTCACATCTGTAGCTCACAGAACTTAATTAAAAACACCATAGTGAAAAAAAAAATCTAAGTCTGAGATTGAATCTAAAGGCTTTGAGGAAAGAAATGCAAGTAGTGCTTCAAATTAAATCATGTTTTTATTATCAATATGGATGTGCATGACAATCCATAAGTGATTTGGAAAACAAAATCTTCATTTTGGCAATTTTTTCTTCATTCAAATGCAACTTCTTCATTTTAATAATTGTCAAATTATGTAGTTCATTAATCAGTTTATGCTATAAAAAAATGAAAATCAGGCTATCAAAATTCTGAGTCATGCTATTTAGGACAGTTGACGTCGCCCATCTGGTATAGTGGTCAGCTACGCTGACTGCTGTGCCGTAGGGACTGGGTTCAAATCCCAGCGAAGGCATGGATGTTTGTAAATGTATAGTGCCTGCGTGGCATGGAGGTACTCTAAATAGCCGTCGAGCCGCAGCTATTGAGGTTGGTGAAGGAGAAGAGAGGTGGGAGGCCTCTGACCCCCAGAGTGTTCTCCCCCTAAATTGGGGTGGGATCGAGCTAAATCGTACTGTCACCTGTATGGTGCTCAAAGCTACGGCTAACGACAGGCGTCACTTAGCCCTTTGCCATGATGAATTTTGTGGGCCTCGATTTTGCATTTACAGATCAGGTGGCATCAGTAATAACAACAAAACAGTTGACTGTTTTCTTATGTACCTGCATTTAGTTTTTACCGATGCTATGTTTATGGATTAATACTGTTTCACCAAATTGTAAGTTATATAAAAATAATCTCACATTACAAAGTTGTTACATACTTTGCTTTAACAGTTAATGTTATTAAATACAAATTCAGAAAATTTTGACAAATATCAACTCTCAATTATAATTATTTAACTTGTATAACTAAGAAAATATTTGTTAACAATAAAAGCAATAACTCAGCCTTTTGTCCCTTCAATGGGTAGATAAAATGAGTACCACGCTTGCTTGGGAACTTAACACTGGGGGTTTTCACATCAGATTGACCACCTGACCGCAACATCTGCTCATGCCCTTTTTGGGCCCAATGTCGCGAATACTGGGTTGGGCACAGTAGGCCTTGCCCCTCATGGGATGTCGCACCAATGAGTTTAGTTAAAAGCAATAACTGATCAAGGGTATGTTGACATTAAGAGTCTTGTATTATTATTCTTATTTATCTGTAGTTCTAATCATGAAAGAGAATGTTTAATTTTGGATAAAATCTTTTTATCCCTTTAACTGTTTCCAATTCAAATATTGAAAAATAAATAGGGTAATAAACAAGACTGTGTGTGTATTTGTTCTTGAAAGATATTGTATTTCTGTTGAGAAATGGGCAAAGATTTCTCATATTTCTAAAATTTCCTGTTGAAGTAGTATGTTATGGAAAGAGTTTTCCACATTTTGTTTTCTAGTGAAGCAATGTAAAAATGTTGTGTTCTAAGAGTTCAAATATCCTGGAATAAAGACTGATAAGTAAAATGCTATTTTATTCAAGGATTATTTGTAAATAAAAACTATGAATATGTTGGTTTTTTTTTGTGCCATTTGGATAGCTTTGATTGTCTGTTTCCTTTTTGTATATTCCACTGTATTCTGATTGTCTATTCCATTTCGATTCTCTTTTAGTATTTCTTCCTGGTTAAGCTGTGTAAGAGGACAGGTAAGATGTTCTACTTCCCACCCTCCCTTTGTTTGTGTAATGTGTTTGCATATGTTTTTTTTTCCCTCCCTTTCTTTTCTTTTTGCTAGATAATTTTAAAATGCATATTCCTGTGTTTAAATTATTTGTTTTCATTTGGAATTTATAATAATTTTTACACTTTAAAATGTATGTTTAAAATTTTAAATATGTAGTATTAAAACTTGAAATATAAATTTATATAATTTTTTAGCAGAAGTCTTAAATGAAAATAAAGTTTTTTAATACAAAAAATGTTAAAAGATGTTTTTTTTTTCAAATCAAATTTTACTTTTGACAATTCCCCAAAAAATTGTATACTTATAATTTTTTCATTCATCGCCCCACCCGCAAAATGTATAAATGATAACAAATTATGAGGGATTAGTTACTGTTATTTAAGTGGAATTGTGAATTATGGAATTTTATTTTCCAATTTTGCTTTTAAAAACAATAAGAGGAACAGTAAATCAGTTGCTAATGGTGTTTTTAAGGGGTTTTCTTTATTTCATTTTGTGTTTAATTTGCATGATTGCATGCACTTTTAATTTTATTTGTTATATATATTTTCTTTAGTTTCATTTTATGTTAATTTCAGTATGTTATCACTTGAAAATGAGTTACATTCTAGTGATGTCTCATTACTTCATGGTTCAGACAGTGAAGATTCAGATGTTTTATTTAAGGTACACTATTTGCTTTCAGCATTATTTTCCTTTATGTTAAATTTCTTTCTCATTTTGTTTTATTTTAATATTGATTAATTTTGTATTAATATAAATGATGGGATAGTATAATCAGGCTATAATGTATTTAATATATTAAATAAATCAGTCATATGCAAAATTTCAAAAAGCTTTTTTTTTTTTTTAAAAAATAAAAAATCTTTAAAAATATTATATTAAATTGTGAATCTCTCTAATTGTTTGTATGAAAGTAATTAGAATTATTTCATTGTATTAATTTCGTCTTGTGAATAATTTTTTGAAAGTTCTATAAAAAGAACTATAACAATATGTGAATACAGATTTCCCAATTTTTTGCTTGTGGTTTTTAATAATTTGATTCTTTTAAGGTTTCTTATATTTCAAAGTGGGCATATTTAATAATAATGATTTAAATTTGGGTAGATTATATTTGTATAGTTTGTTTTTTTAAATTACAGAAAATAATAATTTATTAAAGAACATGCTTCTAGTAATTATTGAAATGATAGTGTAATAAAAATATTTAATTTTTATTTAATAAAATTAATTACAATTGTATTTTGATAGATTTGAACACAGTTGTTTCCAGTAATCTAACTCCACTTATTGTAGGAAACAAATTATTTCTCTTGCAGCAATATGTTTCCAATTTAAACTGAACATCCATATTTTTCTTATTTTCTTTGATGTATTTTACTTCTACATATATGTGTATGTGTGTAATAACTTAATATTTACTTAAAATTCTACTATTATATCTTTATCTAAATTATAATTAGGAAATACCATGTTTCAAAACACATCTTATTTCATTTCACATTGAAGAATTAAAACCTATATTTTGACAGATTTATTTATGATTCCTTGAACAAGAATATCTTAATAGATTACACAGACCTTTTCAATTCCTACTATTAGCTCACACTGTCTATATATTTATTTATATATTTGCATATTTATTTATCTTGATGGAATTTTCAATCGTTAATAAAATACATTTTAAAGCGCTGAAATTTTATATACAGGATCATTTTGGATGACAATACAATAATTTAATTCTAATTAATAAAAATTAATTGATTAAAACTAATTATTTAATTAATTAATTAAAACAAATACAGCCACGTTGGCGACTTAACGACCCTTTTGACGACTTGTGTCAAAACTTGAAAAGGTTTTTTTCTCACTTGTTAAAGCATTCAGTTGGACTCAAATTAAAAAGACAATATGATATTTTAATGATAATTAAAAAAACTAATTACCACTTAATGTTGTGATTCTGTCCTATGTATATACATATTTATATTAATTGTAACTATTTAATAAAAAGTAGCTAAAATAAAAATTTTCGTTGTTGATCTAAGTAGGAATTGACTTAAAAACTATTTTTTTATATTACTTGTTTCCCTTAAAGACTTATGTAATATCTAAAAAGTACAGAATTTCTAAATTGGCATTCCTTTTTGCATCACTTTCTTTGGTTATTCATTATTAGCTTTTGGATGCTTTTATTGATTTCTTTGCTATTATTTTAATGTTATTAGCTTGGAGTTGATAATGAAGAATTGGAACTACAAGAAGAAGTAGTGGTAGAAGCATGTAAAGAAGCGGATAAAATAAAGCAAATAGCTGAAAATTCTACAGAACTAATCAATCCTGCTAAGCTAGCATTGGAGACTACTGCTTTATGGTATGAATCAGTAATATTGATTAAGCATTTTGTAATAATATACTTGAATTTATATCTTATTTGATCCAATTCCTTGTATGGAATTTAATATCTTACATCTTGGGTTAGATGTAAAAGTAATGGATTATTAGTAAAAATGATAAACTGAATTAGTTTTCTTCCTCTTTCTCAGGGAAAGGTTTGATGTAGGTGACAAAGAATCAAAATTTCGAGACAGAGGTAATATTTTATTGTATTAAAATAACATTCCTCAAAGAAATTGAATTACATGTTTAATAATTTATATTATTTTATTCTTCAGAAATTAAGCAAATACAAATGAAAAGATTCTACGATTCTAATTATAGATAGAAAATGATGTAATAAAGTACAGGGGTTTAATTATTATGTGCACCCATGTAAAGATATATTCTATTTATTTCAGTTTATTGTCTTTCAGTTATTTTATGTTGTGTTAGTTGCTGTTTTTCCGACATATGCAACTTTTCAAACCTTTCTTATTTATCTGTACTGCATATGTACAATTTCTTGTTTTATTCATATTTTTCTTTCTTTTACCTTTTTATTTATTTTTTTTTCACATAAAAAGACATGCTTAAATATCAAAGAATAAATAGTTAATTTCCATTTCAAGTTTGTAGATGAATAAAATGGGATTTTACAACATATTTTTTCTCTATTTGCAAACATTCAGCATTATGTGAAGTTGCATTACTTCTGTGTATATAAAACTGTTAAGAAATTCATGTTAATACAGTAGTCTTTTAAATATATCTCCAAGTAATAAAATTGATACGTGATTTACGAGTTAAATAATTAATTGTAAGTCTTAAATTATAAAATTTCGAATATATTACAAAAGGGATGCATACATAGTATAATTTGTATTTTGTACTTGTGTTTAACATAAAATTATAAGATATTATTTTTATTTATTATTTCTGTATCACTCTTTCAGCTAAATGACATTTTTGTGTGACAGAGTTCCTATGTTTAATTTTTAAGTTAAACATTTTAAAGAGACTGAAATTTGAATTCAGCAACACAGCATTTATTTCATATTGTCTGTGCCAAATTGATATTAATTTATCTTAATTTATCTTTTATTTCACTTTATCTTAATAATTTATCTTTCTGATATTTTTTTAAGGTGAAAGCTCAAACGAAAAGCACTTGAAAGATCATGCAAGCTGCAGTAGTCCATCTTCATCTGTTGAGTTAGAATGGGAAAATGAGGATGGTAATATTTTGATGATTCTTGCATGATGCTATTATTTATTTTAAGTATTTCTAATTTTTTTTTTAAACATTTTTAAAGATGTATTTGTAATGATAGAATGCAATATAAAATAATTTTATTTTTCAGAATATGAGAAATATTGAACTGCAATTATTACTTACTGCATAATAAATATAGGGTGGAAATAAAAAATTTCATAATTATATAATGTATCGCATTGAGTTATGTGTTATTATATCACATTTACATTTAACAAAACTTTAAAATCTCTGAACCAAATTGGGAATTTAATTCATTAAGACATTTTGCTTTTTAAAACTTATCTAGATATAACTGTAGTTCTCGAATATTGAGTCTCTAAAGAGTATTTCTTATATTGAAATTGAAATTTATTCTTATTATTCTGTTTCACTTATACTTTGCAAAAATTATTGTTTTCTTTTAAAAAAAATAATCAGAATGGTTTATTCTCTAAAAGGATTGTCTCCTGTCACTCATTTACCTGGACGGGATGATTCATCTTCAGACACAGCTAGCTGTTTATCAGAGCTTTCTACTCCAGTTTCAAATGGAAATGAAGAACTTGAATGGGATGGTCATTTCACTAGGTAGCTGTAATGCTATTATTATTTTAAGTTTAATATTTTATTGACATATATTTTTAAGTAAATACTTGTGAAGCATATTTAAAATATTCTTTGCCAAATAAATTAAAATAATTCTCAAATGGTGTCTTTATGGCAATTTTAAAATTAGTTTACAATTGATTATTAAATTTAATGCATGATTTTATTGCATGGTATTGTGGCGGTGTGATATCTAAATGAACTAGTACCAACATCATGCGAAGACGATCGTTTTGGCGTGATTGGTTACGTACTTGCGTTCGGAACGGAAGGTACCCAGAACGAACCTTTCCTCCTTCATTGGTGACCCTGGCCGTGCAAAGGAACCGCACCCTTCACGCGCCGCAGTCGTGGCGCCATGTATCCCCCGCAAAAGCAACTTAGCCGTCAAACATTGACGCAATAAGCTGTTACTTCTCAAAGTCGTCTCACACAAATGATGCAATCAAACCGTCACACAAATGACGCAATTCTCAAGTCGTCTCACACAAATGACGCAATCAAACCGACACACACATGACGCAATTCTCAAAGCCGTCTCGCACGAATGACGCAACCCACCAAGTGACGCAACTGCTTACATGCTCGCCACGAATATGGTATCGTTTGTTCGCCTATTCGCCGAAACACTGGCAGGGGAGTATGTGGCGGTGTGATATCTATATGAACTAGTGCCAACATCGCGCGAAGACGATCGTTTTGGCGTGATTGGTTACGTACTTGCGTTTGGAACGGAAGGTACCCAGAACGAACCTTCTCTCCTTCAGTATAATAAATTAAGAATTTTATATGAACTTTTTATTGTGAAATTCAGCCTTTCATCCCTTCAATGGGTCGATAAAAGGAGTACCAAGCTTGCCTGGGAATTTAACACTGGGGTTTTTGCATCAGACTGACCACCTGACCGGAACATCTGCTCATGCTCCTCAGGGCCCAAGGTTGCGTATACTGAGTTGGGCACAGTAGGCCTTGTCCCTCATGGGATGTCGTGCCACTGAGTTAAGTTTTATTGTGAAATATTTTTTCAAATGGGGCTATGGATTCATATTGCAGATCTGGTTCATTCTCCGGGAGCTGGTATCACTTTTTAGAGCATTACCATATAGATACATATCAATTTCCACTATGTAATTTTGATTCCCAATTTCCTTCCCAGAGGGAGGCACCTGAGCTCTGGCAATGAGAAATTGTACAAGGAATTTACTTTTGTTGAGAGCACCCAAGCTGATTGATTGATTGAATATTAACGTCGCACTGTTCAGCTACACGAGGGCTTTTGGCGATGGACCACGTAATTTTGAACCATGGTCAAGTGACGTGGACGACACCTGAGCTGGCACCCCCCTCTCCTAACTACCACACGCACCCAAGCCGAACAAGCATTCTAGAGATCTTTAACATGCCGCATAATAATACAACATGGATGCTGTCAAATTTTTGCATCACAAAAATTCACCGATTGGGGCCATTGTCGAACCCACAAACTTGGGCATACAAGGCCATCAACAAACCAACTGTGCCACCCAGCCATCTTACTGGAAAATATGAATTGGCTATATATAATGATGTAATTTTATGTACAGAATTCATGTTCTTCAAGAAGTTATTTCAAACACCTTTTCGCAGGTCTACAATTTAAAATTGCATCTGATATTTTTTTTACTTACAGCTTTTAATGTGCTAAAACCAGAAAAAGTACTAAAAAATTCAATCATGACAAATTTTATTGAAAAACTAATATTTTTAATTTTATTATTTGTACTTCGAATGTTTATTATTTTTAAAAAATTGCACATTCATATATTTCAGTACTCACATTAGTCAACTCGATATGGAAACTGAAAGACTAATATCAGAAATCGAGCGTTTGACAACTGGTGCCCTTCAAGGCCAAACATCTGACAGGTGACCAGCTTGAAGTTTTACCAGAGAATATGGAGAATTAGTGAAAATGATTATTACGGTATTTATTTCTGCTGGCATTCACACATTTCATTGTATATTGTTGAACATTTCCTCATAAAGATAGAAATATATCATCTGTGATTTGTAAGATGCTTTAAAAGGTATTCATATATGTGGTGAATTTTGAAAATATCATTTCTTTTCTTTTTAATTTAATCTGTGTTTTTTAGAAAATTGTCTTTAATCATTGTTACACTCTCAGTTTGAAAAAGTAATTTTCAGAACAAAGTTTTAAAAAATTACCTATTAATTTGTATTAACAAGTACATATGAGTAATGCATGAATTTTTTCAAGTAAAAGAGGAAGATCTATGTTACTAATAGAATTTATTTGAACAGTGTTGTGATGAATTTATGGAACTCCAAAAGTGAAATAATTATTTGCTGTTTAGTTTATTGAGCTTTGTTTCATGTAAAAGACCAAAATTCAAATTGGTATTAGAAACTTTCCAATGATTATATGTAATAAATAAAGAAAATGAGTACTCCAATATTAAAAATGAAGAAAATATAAAAATGTACACAATTTATGCATGAGAAAAAAAACAGTTTTGCGTACCTTAGTTATATAACTTTTTTGTGAGAAAAACTCAAATTCCTGATATGTCATTAAGTAGTTTTTGCTACACAAGTTTCATTCTAGCTTAAGGGTATTGACAAAACACTAATATTAAACACTGCTATTTTTTATTAGAAATTGCTGGTTTAAGGTCTTTTTTACAATGCTATAAAGCAAAACTGTATTTTAATTGTGTGCTTTTATTTCTTGCAAATAGAATATTAAGATTATAAAACTCAAGTAAATGCTCAGATTTCATTGTAATTAATATATAGTTACGATTATTCATTTATTTTTGGAGTTGATTTTAGATTTAGATTTTTAATAAGATTAACTACCATATTAATTATCAACAGAAAGGAACAATTAAATTTGAACACATTCTTCTACAATTATGTTTCTTGATGATTTTATTGCATTACTGTTTCTTATAATTGATGACTCTCATATCAAAATAAATTATTCAGAATTAGAATTTAGCAATATAATTATAGACAAATTAATTTTCACTAGTCACTGGTATTACCCATGTTTAAAGGTAATTTGAAGATAGGAATACTATTTTAAGTAAAACGAATTAATTATTTGAATAGTTTGTTTGTTACTGTAACTTTTGAACATACTATATATATTTTTTCTATTTTTCTTTAGGACTGTTGCATCATTAGCTTAAAATGACATATATCAATGCCCAATGTGCATTTTCACAAAAGAACTGAATTTTTCCATTTTAAAGAAACTGGTCAAAATGTTATATCTCTTCATGCCTTACATTTCTGCTGTGATTACAAACTAATTTCATTGATCTTCCGAAAAGCTCCTCAACTACTCATCAGCAAATTTTTCCATTGCTGTTGTTTATTTATATGCTCAATTTTTACTGAAAATATATGTAATTGTGTGCATTTTCGGATAAAGTGATGGTTTACATCTGCAAGATTCATTAATATGGATTTTTATTAATTTATTATCATATCCCATTTTTCATCTCTAAGGAATCAATTACTATTGGATCTCCTTGATCGAAATTTCATATTTATGAGAATGACCTTGTCTACCTCTGCCCAGTAAAAAAAAAAAAAAAAAGAATTCAAAACTTAGTTTTTAATTTTAAAAATTATGAACATTTTCCTTTCTGTTGTAACATGACATCCTGTTTGACATGACATGCAATGGATTATTGTTCCTGTACATATGATGGTGCATTATTACAATGCAGAATTCTTTATTTTTATCATAAAAATTTGATATAAAATTTGTATATGGTGCCATATTTTAATTTACCATTATGATGGTTAAAATCATCTTAAGTGGGATCAAACAGTAAATTGTTTAAAAATATTTAAGTAACTAAATGTTGCTGTAGTATATTTATTCCCCCTCCCCCATTTTTAGTGAAATACTTTTTTATGTATCTTTTTTTAAATTATAGCTATGTAACAGAAAAGAGAATTATTGAAATAATGGTATTTTAATTTAATGAAATACATAAATTATACAAGGTGTTCAAAAGGTATGGCTACACTTTCAAAAATGAACGGTTTATGAAAAATGAATTACGGTTTTTTGGGTTCCCCCATAAAGAAAATATTAATGTTTCTATTTATTGAAATGCAAACTATATATATATAAATGGTGCAGCATTCTCATTTCAAAATGACCTTTACAAGAACAAGTGCAAGTTGTAGCATGGTTAATAGAATTTAAATCTGCATCACAGGTTTAGCGTAAAATTCGGACTACCTATAAATGAAGTCCACACTGAAGATCACAATTTGTAAGTGCAGTGAAAGATTTGTGATGATAGGTAGTGTATTGTCAAAAATAAAATCTGCCCCTCCCTCTCTCCCAGCTGAAGCTGAGATGATGTTACTTGTACAGTTCAGTATGTTGCTCCAAAATAAGGATGCACACTTTGAAATCATACAATAAAACATTGTAAAGAAATCTTTGATCTTTAAAGAAATCTTTTTTGGAACATAAAAAACTGTTAAGTGAATATCTGTGTGTGTTTATTTGTAATTAAAATTTGAAAGTGTAGCCATACTTTTCAGATGCCTTGTATTTGGAAATTTTTTTACATGTATTCAGAGTAAACTGTTGTGGGAAAAAAATTAGTTTGCAGAGAAATATTTTTTTTTTATTTTAACTTTATTTAACAGTTATGTTTACCTACCTTAATTTTAGTTAACAGCTAGCTTTAACAGTTTTGTTATTATTAGTTGGTGTTAGAAATATCTATGTATTTATTCAATGCTAAAACAAATTTCATTTTTATATTACATTTTGATTAATTAAAGCTTTTAATAGCTTTAGCAAAATAAATTGTATGATATTTCTGTGTACAAAATAATTGTTAGATATTTTTATGGCTCTTGTGGAGATCTGTAGATGGTACTAACAATCTTAAAAAAAAAGCAGTCCTTATTAAGCAATAAGGAAGAAAGGTAATATTCTTTCTATTTTAGAGCTTTCATAAGCATAACATGACTTTACTAATAAAATATGGTAAAATGAGAACACAGAAATCAGTGATTGTTAAAAAGTGTAATTTAAATGTGACATACCATGACTCAGATTTGATATTTGTATGATCAGCCTTAAAAGAATAATGGCTTTTTAGCATTTTACATGCATGTTAAGGAGTGAGAATCATTTATCAAGAGGGAGATAGTTTGGAAAGAATTAAATTCAGATTTATTCTTGATTCCATGTTTCTATAATCTTATGAATCATGTACTTGATGTTCAAAACTGACTTAGAATATCCAGTATAATGTAGGGAACTGGCTCGAATGCAAATAAAATGAGTTAGGGTGGATAAAAGTATGCTTTTAAAAATTGAATTTGGTTGGAGGCTTTATAATATGTGAATCCATAAGTAGTTTGAATATATTTTTACTGTTTCAGAATTAACAGTTAATTTCTTTTATATTTTAAGAGTTATAGTGATGATTTTAAATCTGAATTATTTTTAATTGAATGAGAAGAGTTTCGTAATGTAAAAAAAGGTAATATTTTTAGGACAAATTTTTAAAAAGAGTATTTATGTGTTATAGAAGTGTTTGTTATTGATTTTTGTTAAATTTTAGTTGTTATTATAAACATAAAAAAATAAGATGGAAGGAGAAATGTAAACTACTTTGTTGATATGTAACACATATCTGTTATCTGCTCTTTTTCCAAACATTGTCAGTGATAAAAATTTGTCAAATTCTTATTAAGTTAATATGTGTTTGATATTTTTTTAAAAAGAAGTATTTTTTTGTTTAGAAGTGAAAATTTCAGTGTTATAAAAGCGTAAATATTTGTGGATTACTTCTAAAGACATTTTTTCAAACCTTAGATGACTGTAGAATATTTTGATTATTCAAATTGTAGTAATTTGTTTCTCTTTTAAACTAGTCTAATTCTTTTATATTACAAAATTACGTGGTGCTTATTGTAAAAGAAACCGGTGAAAAAAATATTTCCTCTGTTAAATGCACAATATGGCTGTGCACTTTTGCTTAACTGGTGCATTTAATTTTCAAAGTTATGGTTTACAATCAGTGTGGTTCTTTTAAAAATGATTATATATAGGCTAATTAATTTTGTAATATTTGTATTTTAGAAACTCATTTTATCATTGAACATTAGAATTAACTTTCAGTCCAATGTTTTTGACATTGTGTATACTTATAAGGTGCTTTGTAAAAGAAGTATCTCCTTCAAAATTAAATGTATGATATAATATGCGAAGATTGTTTTTTTAGAATTTGATATTCCAGCATTTTAAGCAAACTTATTGCTTAAGGTTTTTATCTAATCAAAAAGTATACTTGCCATTCATATATTGTTTTAAGTAGCCAAAGTTATTTTCTTATTGCAAAACTGGCTTAGGGCAAAATATTTTCAGTACAAATTTAGGATGCTAAACTAAACTTTTGTAAAATTTCAATTTTTAAGTGATTTTAAAAATAACAGTAAAATTAGTATCTTGATATTTTTTTACTAGGAATAATTTATTTCAACTTTAATTTCTGATGTAGGTAACTTATTTTTATTCCATTGTTCATTTTAAGAATCTGTATTGAAAAAATTGAACATGTGAGAAAAACGGTTATTCAAATATTTCGTTAGAAATCAAAATAGTAAACTAATAAAAGTAACTATCTTTTTCCTCGTGTAGTTTTTAAGAAGATACTTCTTTTCATAATTTTGTGTTTTAAATTTAATATTATAAATGTAAATCTAATGTTGTGTATGTATGTATAAACTGTGCTTTAAAGTGTGAATATTAGACATTTGCATTCAGAAACTAGGGCAAGTGTTTAGATTGTATTTGTTTTCCTACTTTGAATTCTAGTTCAATATTGTACATAGTTTATACTGTATTCAAATATTTCTATATGATATTTTAGTAATAAATTAAAGAATTAACATATTTTTCAGAAAGAGCCATTGTGATTTAGATTCAGTGCTAGTACTGAATTTATCTGAATATTGTCTTTGAAATAAAAGGAAAGTAGAAGTTATCTCTACTTTCTAGACATAAGTCTTTACTTGTATTTAGGTCTCAGAATATAATATAATTTATGATACTGCAAGTTAGAAGTGTTCAGCTAGATATATTTTGCCAAAGCAGTTAATATAAATAGGGTTCAATTGTACTGGTGTAAAAGAGATTTAGAAGCATTATTTTCATGTTGTTGCCAAAGCAGTTTAACCCTACATCCATTTCTAAATTATGTGAATATGTATCAAAGAAAATAATTTTGTAGAGTTGAAGATTTATGTGCAATATTTTATTGTTCAATGGCAATTCCATCCACAATTTAAGGCTTTCCTCACCTAATATTTAAAAAGTTCTAAATTTGGAACACATTTTCATATTGAATTTTTAAAATTCAATACATATTGATTTGTTTAATTTTAAAGATTTGATGGATATAGGATTTTTTTAAACATAAATAAGCTTAAATAGCATAAAGTTAAAACTGAATGTGTCACAAAAACATTCAGTAAATATATGATTTTCTAACATAAAAAGAAATTTTAATGAACGTCGAAATATTGAACATTTTGTGCATGGAAGTATATTGATGGATTAAAAAAAATGAAATAAAAGTAGTATATTAAAGAAATAAAGCGCTCTTTGCTATAGTAAAATAATGTATTTATACAGAATATTTCTCTAACAGAAAAAGTGTTTGCACAATTGAGTCCTATTCATTAATATTAGGTGAAAAGAGCCTTGATTTTTGTTATCTTTCAAACAACCACTATTTCCATATAATGACATGTTCTCTCTTTTCCCGGCCACACTTATCCCATTCCATCCATTTTTTATTGACTGCAGCATCTGTCCTATTTCAATTGCAGTTCTGCCTTCCATTTTTTTACTGCCTCTCTATTTTTGTCCTGATCTATATTTTTTTGCTACACAATACTTGGATGCAAGCTATCTATTTTGTAAAAATTTTTAATCCATAAGGTAATTCAGATAGAATGCTAAATAGCAGCAAAAATTAGTATGTATTTTTTTTTTATATGTAGCAACAGTTAATAAACAAAAAATCTCTCAGGGTTTTTTGTTCTTAAGATTCAATATGGACTATTATCTGAAAATGTGTTATTTTTTCTACTGAACAGTTCATTTTGTTATGATTTATATCAGTGGTGTAACGTACACCCCTGCATTGCAGGGGGCCCAAAACCTGACTTTGCAGGGGGGCCCTAATATTCTCCATTATACCACTGTCTTATATCTACCCTGATATATCAGATCCTTCTACATATAATTGGTGATATGTTGCCTAATTCTTAAAATTGTAATAATTCATCATTATAAATCATCAATAATCTGTAAAAGGCATAAATAAAGCTATAAATAGGCACAAATACAACAGTAAAGATCATAAACATAGCCATGACAGAAGTTGCTTGTTTAAAAATATCAAATTGCTTATAATTAAAGTTTCCAATTTGATCTTGTTTAGTTCTAAATATAAACCAAAAATTTTTTATTTGATTTTTCTTCGAGTTCTGAATTTTTTTTATAAAATGATATTCTAATTAATAGAACTAAAAAAAATCTGAAAACTGCAACTGAATAATTAGTCTTTAAAATTTTTTGGGAATTCTGTGTCCCATGTACATTTAAGGAATGTACTGGTTTTCAGTGCTAGTCCTTTCAGTATCAGGCAGTTATGTATTCTTTAGAAATCATTTAAGTTCAGTGCAGTTCTTCAAAATGTTTTTCCACATTAATTGCATTGCATTCTGCTCTTTTTTTTCATCAGTTCACATACAAGTACAACTATACTTTTTGAATATCGCTGAACTATATGACCTTTGTAAGTAAAAAATGCTGTAGATTCTTTTTATTTCCCACATTTTTTTCACGTAAATATAGAAATGTATCATCTATTAATTTTTATATTTTCATTTTCTTCCCATGAAATTCATACTATTAGAATGTTTTATGTAAACATTCCATACACTAGTTTTTTCCGCTTCAGTTAAAAGAAATCAATCAATAAATATATATATATATTTAAAATTATATTTTATTAATTAACTAGCATTTGTTGTATTGTGTAACCTAAAAAAAATAAACATACTGAATTTTTGAAACTATTACTTTCTTCATGAATTACCTTGCATGTTGCTAATAAACCTATCCATCTTTGCAATTTGACTCCAATTTTGGATTAATTCCCTCCTTTTCAAAAATGTTAAACTGCCCCCAAAAATCTGTTGTTTTCCATAGATCTTATGGAAAATGTATTTTTGCAATTGTTTGCAACTATTTGAAAAAATGACTGGAAAGATTATATGTTTTGCAAACTTGGAGCAGTTGTTATATACAAGTTAAGTAAAAGCTCCCCCACACACAGAGATATAAAAATTTCAAATCGTGCTACACATTTTTAGGGAGGGGAAAGAATTTGATGTATAGAAATGTAATTGAAGGAAAAATATGTGTATAGATACTAAAATATGCATTGTAACATCATATTCAATGAATAAACTTGATTTTAATCATAATGAATATTTTAAGCAATATCGTGAGTGTATCCTAATTTTAATGCATAAGAAATAATTTCTCCATGTTCTACTGAAATGCTAAAATTGTGTATTATTTACAAAATATTTATGATGCCTTCCTTGTGTATTTCATAATTTATTAACTACATTCATCATTTAAGTATTAAAAGTATTTTTTAAATATAAAATTTTAAAACATTTTGATATACTTCATTCACATTTTATCAGACTTTTTGAAATAGGTTTCAAAATGTTCCTTCGAGTTATGTTATTTTTTTATGAAAAAATCAATGGTATTGAAACCACTTCCATGTGTATATATGAATATCATGTAGCAAGTAGAAATGCCAAATATGAAGAGAGTATTTTTTAAACATTTTTGTGTCATAATTCAGTGTTTTTATTGATTTTTTCCCCCCTTCCTGTATAATTTGTTCAGAAATGCACAAAGGTATTGAAGCAATATGGAAGAAAGCGTCATATGGAGGAATTTGAATTAAAACCTCAAACCACTGTACACTGTGAAATATGCTATTTTATAAAATAATTTGCCATTGTGTGACCTGTACAAATTTCATTGCTTATTTTTAAAAAATGTGAAAAAATAAATAAATAAATTGTGAGAATAAAGAGTGTTTTAAATGATTTTTTTTTAAAAAAATTAATTAGCAATAATAAATTTTTTTTCTCCTACATACAAAAACACATTAATGTAGAATTTTAAATTTGCGATTTTAGTCACAAAAATTCATTCTGGAGCTCTATATTTCATTGCAAAACAATTATTAAATATAAACAACAAAAAGAATGTAAAATACAAAAAATCATCTCTTCAGGCGATCTGTTAATTTATTATAATAAACCAATCTTTTTCCTACACTTACCAGTTTTGCTTTAAGAAAAAAATTTTAGCAAAAATAACAATAACATAAACAGAATTTTTTGGTTAAAGTGTAGTATAGGGGGGGGGGCACGGCGCAGTCCTTTATTTTGGTGACTAAAACCGGTCGCCAAGGTACTCTTTTCGGAATTATTTATTATTTATTTTAGAATGAATTCGATATCTCACCATAACATTTAGAAAAAAATCGCCAAACCCAAAGGGAAAAATCGCTAAATTAAAAGGCCCCTATACTACACTTGAACCGAATTTTTTAAAAAAGAGATTAAAACCGAAATTTATAGATTTGATGGCAATGCGGAAGTAAAGAAATAATTATAGCGATGACAAAACGGAAATAAAAATGTTAATTCTTGATGGCAAAACAGAAATAAGGAAGTAAACAATTGAAATAATTTTAAAAATAAAACAAAAAAATATTTTGGTCACTTGATGGCAAAAGTTTAAAAAAAGAGCCATCCAACTTTTCTTGTAACACTGAAACTGCAAAGTTTGGGAATTCGAAAATAACTGTAAAGTAAGAATTCGTATAATTTTACATTAAAAAAATAATAATCTCTAGTGGTTAATTTATAATGTTTAAATATAAAGCATTTATGCTTTATAATAATTAATACTTTATATTTATTATTAAAAAATTTAGTTTAACTTTAAAATTAGTTTGGCTTTTTTAAAATTTTTATTGAAAGGAAAAACATTCATATCTTATGTGCTTTTATGTATGTATGCCTTGAAAAATTGTATTTGTAACTCTTCTTAACTCATTTGTTTTTATTTTATTATACTTATTTATTATTTCTTTTATTTATTCTGGATTTTTAATTCATTTGTACATTACTAAATCTGCCAAAAAGTTTTGTGTATTCAATAATCTTTTTCCATTAGTATATACGTTAGGACTAGGAATATTAACTTAGGAAATATTTTAAGTGTTCCTATTAACTATGAAACTTTTTTTTTAAAAAAAATTCTTGTTTTTCAGAAATATTTTTCATCAGACGATTCCAAAATAAAAGTTATTTTTTTATACTTAGTTTTTAACCTAGCATTTTGTTTTTATAGCAGAAGGTAAGATAATTAATTAAAGTGGATTATCGATGAAAGGTAATAAATTTAAATGAAAATTTATTCGATAAAAATTACGTTAGAAGATTTTGCAGCACATCCTCTCTTATCTAGGTACATTTAATTTGCATTAATTAAATGTTCAGAAGCTTCTCTATGTACAATCTACGTATATTTTCGTGCAAAAACCGAAAGTTTTCGAACTTTTTTTTACTTTTAAAAGTTGGAGTTGTTTATTTAGATAAAAACCCCCGCATTCAGGAAAAAAAAAAATTTAAAAAAACTTTTTGGCATTTTCAATTAGCCATGCGCGAATTATTTTTATCATTTAACTTGTTTAGTGTTTTGAAAGAAATTTTGATTAAAAAAAAGGTCACATAAACCTCAAAGTCAGTAATTGAATCCGAATAGTTCGTAAATCATGGTTTTGATTTAAAAACATTAAATTTAACCGTTTCCTTTGTTCTACATTTTATATACCTGTTGTTCTCCATAGAAAAGTATACCAAACAATTTTTATACTGTCGCTTGTTTTTTATAGTTTTATTAATAACAATGTCTAATATGGTTTCATATAGAAGAAAGTGATACCATATAACGTACTTAAAAACACCAAATAAAAATGTATCACTTCAAATTCTAAATGCCTGTTCATTGCATGTAGTTAACATGTTTAAATTTACTTGTAAATTAAAATGTGAAAAAGAAAAAGCTAAAAAAGAATTAAAGCAATTTATAGGAATGGTATTTTTACCGCGCGCGTATCGGGAGATTCGCTCATCCAGTTTCACCGGAGACAATTTGAATTGTTTGCTGAATAGTTAATAGACAAAGTTAACGAACAATACCTAATATGAATAGATCTACCATAATAAAATAATTTTAATGAGAAATCAAGTGTGTGTGTCACAAGTTCTATTTTAAAGGTTATCTCTTCTAACACTTGCTTCCAATAAACTTTTAGCTTCCGATACCGCTGTGTTAACGTTACTTCCAGTTATAAATTTTTCCAGTTTGGGTATGGATCCACGGGAGTTCTCAGAGACAAATAACAACAAAAAAACCGAACATTCCCAACATTAAGAATTAGTTTAAAGATTGTCGCAATTCAAACATCTACAATAATAATGCTTAAGATAAAATATTCTTTTCTTCATATTGACAATGATAGGAATATTGTCAAGGTTACATGTGCACAAGAATACATTACTTTAAGTTTTTTATCATTTTGGGGGCCCCCTCAATCGCTGGGCCCCGGGTGCAAATTTCCCCCGCCCCCGTTTAAAAGGGCCCGGCCCTTTTCGTTTCAAATTTCGACATGCCGGAAAATACGGGAATGTCTTGGCTATTTACTCTTGAGATAAAAATATTTTATTAACCCGCGGTCACTGCGCCTGTTTTTCAGTCTACTGCGGGGTGAAGAAACCCCAAACTCTTAACACGTGTATTTAAATAAGAAAATTTTTAAGTCAATTATGATATATATTTATGAAGTATGGTTTTTGTATTATACAAAAAAAATTTTAAATTTATTGCATTCAAATGAGACTAGCTTTAAATTTAAACTAAACCACAAAATTTTCATTTTGAATAAAAATTTTATTTTTTTTTCATAAACCACAAGAAAAACGTATATACCAGTAATAAATATACTTTTATAATTAATAAGGATAGTAAAAGTAGAAAATAATATTTTAATCATTTTTCAAAATTCAAGGGAGACTGTTTCATATCTTTAAGCGCATATTTTTTTTACTTTGAAGACAAAAAAAAATAATTTTACATCTTTTACCCGGGGCAAGCAGTGCAACCCCCTTTTTAGGGGGGTTAATGCCTTTTAATATATCCCCTGCGAAAGCCTTTTTATTGTTTTGAAGGGTTTTGGGGAAAACCGATCTTATCCCACTGTGGTTGAAAGATCCATTCTAATCTCCCTTAAAAAATTGAATGTCTCATTTATTTTCAGGAAGAACCGAATGATAGACAAAGGAAGCATTAATTCCCGTAAAGTAAATGATAAAATATTCGCGATACATAATATATACTACACATTTCATCAGTGGTATAAACACCACCTGTATTTAAAAGTTTGATTTCAAGTTTCATCTCCAACTTTTTTCGAAATCAATTTTCGAATTTACTTTTTCATTTTGTCAATCTGTTGATACAGTATCTAAAAGACGACAAAGTCGCTATTTCTCCCTTTCTCATGGAGTTTTTGTCAAAATTTTTAGAAAACTTTTTGAAATTTTTAAAAAAATTGTATTTTACAAATTTTTTATTTTATATAATTTTATCCCGCATTTATTAAAATTTTTAAAATAAAATTTTGGGCATATTAATATTTTTAAAAAAAAAACGTAAACGGAAAAGTAAACCCCTTTTCCTAATGCTTGAGAGAAAATATAACTCAACACTGGTTGTGTTCTCGCCCCCAAATAAATTTTTTGAAGGTCGTTACATTCCAATCGTACTAGGAGATTGATTACATCAGGCTGGGGGTTCAATGACCTAAAAGGGGAGCTCAGAAAAAAATGGCTCTGCGCATTTTTTTAGAATTGTAAGGTTTTTCTTTTGCTGGGGTGTAAAAACCCCCCCCCGGGATGATCGCGGGTTAATTGGTTATCTACATCAAACTTTATAAATCCTTTTAAAATTGTAATGATATATAGACTTAATTTAAGTTTTAGTACTGTTTTATGCATAAAATAGTTAAAAAATGTTGTATTAAAAACTATAATATATGTATTACTTTTTAAACAGTTAATTTATTCTTTTGTAACAAACCAATATGTGAAACAGCGATTTCTAAGAAAACTAAGAAACAAGTGTCGAGTTTTTGCGATCAACTCGAAAAGAAATTATCCCCCTTTTTGAGTAACAATTATAACCCTCGCTTCAAATTTGTACAGTTCGAAATTTGCGTTTTCAAAACCAATTTTTTTGTTTAAAAAATTTCTTTCCCGCCCCCTGTTGTAAATTTTTGGCTGAAAATTTTTACCTTTTTTTTGTTTAATTTTTTTTCTTTTTTTTTTCCAAAAATCCTTTTTTTTTTAAAAAGAGACGGCTATGTCATCCAAACGAAGTAGTTCTGGGTCTAGAAACGAAGTATTTCGATTCAGCTCAATCATAATATCGAATGGCAGTTTGTTGAGAATTTGACAGAATGTCTCAGTTTAATTGAAAATGAGTTACAAATTTTTTTCAGAAAATATAGACTGCAACGAAGATCATATTTTTTCAACAAAACGAGGTGTAATGGTTTTTTCAACAAAACGAGGTGTAATGGTCTCCCCGCGACGTCCATTAGTGTGGGAGAGTTGGAAGGAAGAGATTAGCCATATTCAAAATATATTTCTATTTATTTACTCTATTATAAACAAAAACACAATTTCTATTAACCCTCCAAGCGGTCTGCACGGATAATTCCGCCATTCCAGAGATGCTTTTTCTGCCTTCAAGTAAGATTTTCAAAAGCGGCCGAACCGCATTCTTAAAAATACGGCTCAACCGCTTTTGAGAACCCCACCTGAAAGCAAAAAAATATGTGCGGTGCATTTTTGAAGCATCTCCAGAATGGCAAGACTTTAAGTGCAGACCGCTTAGAGGGTTAACCAAGTTAAGAGATGCACCAACTACTTATTATGGAAAGCAATAGCGAGATACGGGAAGTCTTAATTAATCGGATCACTTACGTTCAGGCAAAACACATTTCAATTCCAAGCGACCTAATCCAATTTAATCTATAGTTGACCAAATCGTCAACTTTAATATTACACTAATCAGCTACGAAGTATTCACAACTTATTTCACGTTTACTCTATCCGTTAGCAGTCTAACCTCTCTCTTATTCTAACTTGGAAGTTTAATCTTTATATACGTCTTAATTTACATATTCACATCTTCTTCGGGGGAAGGTTTATAATAGAATAATTTTTAAAAACTCAATATTCCCCAAGAGGATTAGTATTTGAAAGAACGCGGATAGACCCGTCATAAAGGGACAAAAAAAATTACTAGCATGCTACACGAGGAAATTTTGCTGGAAAAAAAATACTTGAGCTTGCAAACTATTCAGTTAGATTTTATAAAACCTTTTACATCAAAATAACTTCGGTTTCGCATTTTGTATTTGTGCTATCGAAGATTATACTAAAAAAAAAATTTTCTAAATTATCATTTTCTTTTGTCTCCAGCACCAGTTAAAAATAATTTATATGCGAAACTTTTCCGACATGCGCGAATTCAATTTATGCGATTTTCACTCAGTTCAACCTATTGTGAAAGTTCCAGGTATTACTGTATTGTAGTTTCCGTAAATGCCTTCATTGTAGCTCTAAATGTTAATATTCTTAAATATTTGTCCATGTATATTCAAATGTCTTATTAAACTTTTTAACCAAAGATGTTTGGAGCCACAATGCTTGCCACATTTTTACAATTTACTAATGCTTTCTAATAATTAAGCATTGAATTATATTGTTTTCTGAGCGAAATCTAAGTTTTTAGTTTCTAGAATTTGCACTGCTGTTTATTAAAGATGTATTTTTTTGTAAGTGGTATAGTTTTAAAACATTTCTATCAACACACACACAATGATTTTACAATTAGTCTGTTTTATTATAAAATCATTTCATTGGTGAATGTTACAAAACTTTGCATGATTGCCTTTTGCATGCATAAATGACAAAAGATACATTTAAAACAAACACAATATTGCAAAACTTGCTTCAGACTTTGGCACATGAATTCACGGTTCCACAATGCTTTCAACACTGTGATTACAAATGGCAGTGAAAAGTTCACAGCTAAAATTTCATTCAATAATGTTTATTCACTATCTCGAATTGAAGCGCACTTGTCTTCAATTTCATCTGGAAAAAAAAATATTCAAATTAAAGTAAAAAGTATGTTAAGAACAAATTAAGTATATAAAAGCGTTTTGTGTGTGTGTTAAATATTAACTATATAGCCTTAATGTTTATCTTGAATTTTAGATCTTTTTCCTCTAAAATGAAATAAACTTCTATTTAAAACAGTTCTTAAACTTGTTATACTTGCGCCCCAATTTTCCATCATAATTTTCGTCGCCCCTCCCCCTCATCCATACAATATCTTTGTATTGAATTCAATAATAATGTGCTTTGACACGTAAAGCTACAATATATCATCAAGATAAGTATTAAATATTTTGTATATAATTTTGTGACATGCCTATAGGGTCCTTGACAATTATTAAGCTTTTTCTTAGCTTAGTACTGTTAAATTAATTATGAAACACACTGTGCAGTATTGATACATTTATAAGTGTATTATATCAGAGTAAATGTGTATTTTATTTTTTATTATGTCTGATTGTATTTTGTTTTGTTTCCTTTTAGTAAATTAAATTTTTTTAAAAAATAATATTTTGTTTTCGACTTTTCGATATACTCGCGCCCCCCTAGGGGGCGCGCCCCACAGTTTGAAAAACACTGATTTAAAAAATATTTAACAGATAAGTAATACTCAGGCAGCGGCTCTAGGACCGGACAAACCGGGCCCCTACCAGAGGTGGCAAATTTAAGAATGGCATTTGGAACGAATTTGAAATGTAAAAATAAACTGTTACAAAAAAATTTATATATTTTCCGAAATATTGGGTGTGAATTTGGCATTTCATTGAAAGTATCTTATTTCCTTATTTTGTACTCTGTATGTTTAATGTGCAGTTTTCTTTTATGTTGAAATTTGAAAGGTTCGAGAGGGGAGTATATGTTATATAAATTATGAAAATTGCTATGTTTACACATCTTTCACTAATAACTTTCTCCTCATCTCGGAGTTGGGTCACAAAGGGCATTCCTTTCACCCATACGTTGTCCGGTGTCAGCGATCCAAAAGGGGACAGGAGTAATAAGTTTTTGGTAGATAGAGAGCCACAAGAGATATTTTATTTTAGAATTGAGTGTAGTTACTATAAGTTAAAATAAACGCTTGTGATTCCCACCATCAGTAGACTCGACTCTTTTTCGACGAAAGCGGCCTGCTGAAATGGGCGATTCCTTCTCTTAAATTTCACTCGATTGAAATAATAAAAAGTATATTGATGTCCTTAATTTCATCATTTTTAATTATGGTTGTTTACTTAGGAGAGAGGGGCGTCATTTTCCATTTTTGTCCGGGGCGGCAAAATTGCCAAAGGCTACCCTGACTCAGGTTTGAATAAATTAATTTTATTTCTTAATTTTAAAAGGATAATTTTTATATGATATATTTTTCAATTCACAAAATCTTTTTTTTTTTTAAATACCGAACAAATTGAGATGGTTGACAAACAAGCTCAAAATTTTAAATCTAAAATAAGAATTTTTATCTTTCATCGCTCTCAATTCAAAACACTACAAAAATCATTGCTCCTTTTGAGAGAAAATACTCTATAAGGATCGTCTTGTGTTCTCTACCTACTTCCCAGCAGTGTTGGATTTCCAGGAATATGACGAGTCTGTGGCTCATTTGTTGTCTACCTCCAATGTTCAACGTTACACTAAAAAGCAACACGAGAGCTGTTGGGGACGAATCTCATAATCTTTAACCATTATCCCGTGATAAAGACTAAGTTAAATGAGTTTGTTTACTCGATATGATTATTATTCGGCTAATCAAACAGAGATTTTTGGTATAAGAGGTGGAAGAGTTTTCGATTTGCATCAAGATCACTATCCGAATCAAGCAAGAAACACTCAAATGCGGGAATGTCTATTACAGCTGGTGCGGAGTTTCAGGAAAATACTATATTAATACTAATTTTATATATAATTTTCTACCATTTATTTTAATTATTATTATTATTAGTGTGTGTGTGAAGCATTCCATATTTAAATTAGATCTGTGGAACAAATTTAAAAATCAAATTATTCCATCATTTTAGCATTAGCAAATTTCATTATGAACAAGCAACATGTATCCTTGATTACCAGTCAGTTCGATCCGCTATGAAGTATTTTCAAATATCCTCCAGGAAGAGCATTTCAGAATAACCTTAGAGCATCTTAGAATGTTGCATCACTTAGATTTGAAACCATTGATATGTAAAAATGTTGTTGACAGTTTCTCTTACTTAAGTTCGGAAATTAACAATAGAAACGATTGTACTACTGAAATCCAAAAGATAATCACTATGGCTAATAGATGTCTTAATGGTATACGAAAAGGGTTCTATTGTCTTTTAAGGTATCCGACTACGTTCGGAACCGTGATTTTAAAAAAGCGCATAAATGGATAACTTTCATGATATTTAGTGTCACTTAGTTTAGAATACATGTATAAAATTGTTTTAAGGACATTTTGACGAAAAAAATTATTTAAATACAATATTTCGGCAAAAAATTAACTTAGAATAATTTTTTTTCCAAATGTTCTCCTTTTGTGAAAAATGCTTCTAGTATAATAATATTTTGCCTGTATATAGCTCAGACCTCTGTACAGAGGCTCAACTAAAATTTTTGAAATCTATAACTTAGAAGTGGGTTTATCCATATTTTACGACAACAGAGGGGAACAATTTTAAGAAAAAAACGCCAATAATTATTTAAATTAATGGTAACTCTGAAAATAATGTGAATTTTTCAAAAATTCTAGTTGAGCCTGTGTAGAGAGGTCTGAGCTACATACAGGCAAAATATTATTATAATAGAAGCATTTTTCACAGAAGGAGAACATTTGGAAAAAAAGATAATTCTAACTTAATTTTTTGCCAAAATATTGTATTTAAATAATTTGTTTTTGTCAAAATGTCCTTAAAACAATTTTATACATGTATTCTAATCTAATTGATACTAAATATCATGACAATTATCCATCTATGCGCTTTTTTTAAATCAGTATTTTAGATCAGTATTAACTTATGCATGAGAAACTTGGTTAATATCTCGAACAGATGAGATCATGATAAGTTTCTACGAAAGGAAAATTTTAAGATTTATTTTTTGAGGAATTCAGGAAAGTGGAACGTGGCAAAAAAAATAAATTTAGAGCTCTATCAATCATATAAAGAATCTGACACTGTTAACTTCATCAAAATACAACGAATTAAATGGGTAGGTAACGTTGTCAGAAAGGACGAAAACCGTACCACTAAAAAGTGTCTTCAATGCCCAACCATTTGGCACACGAAGAAAGAGCAGGTCAAATCTTAGATGGATTGATGGCCTAGAAAAAGATCTCCCATTTTTTAGAACTAAGAATTGGAGAACACTAGCAAGAAGAAGGCTGGCCTGGAAAAGGTTTCTTGAGATGGCCGAGACCCACCCTACGCTGTCGAGCCACAGAGAAACGAAGGATATGTAAAAATGACGATTCACTGAAATATTTAATGAATAAGAGCTAAACATAATCTAATTCAATCTCTAAAGATTATTGCCTCAATTCTGTACTTGTAATTCAATTTTAAATAAAATTATCTTTGAAAAGGAATTCTAAGGGACTACTTTTATGCAGATCTCTATTATTTTTTAAATTCGATGTAGCTGATGATGAGAAACTTACTTTCTTCTAATCCTAAGCATAGTCCCCATTCTTTAAGAGAAATTCTGTGGTCATCATCACCGTCACATTTATCCAGGAAAGGAGCAATGCAGTGTTCCATGGCCAACAAAGGAGCTCTGATGGGGAAAAGTTCGTGACGAGAAACACTTCTGCAAAAGTAAATAAGGTTTGAAATCAACTTTAAGCTATGATAAAAATACTACATGTATTGAAATCACATTTATGGTACCATACACATGATTGTACCGAAATGTATTAGATAAAATGATATTAGGGTATACAAGAATAAGTTTTAAGAGTAATTACCATCATTAAAATGTATCTATTTAGAAAAAAGACAATGTATCAATTTAGGATACAAGTAACATATAATTTGATTACAGAAAGAGCAAAATCACAACAGAGCTTAAGACTCTGTTTTTATCTAATATTAAATAGTAGACCCCGACTTGAAACATGCTTTTTCAAATAGAAAAGTTTTGAAATATTTTTATTTTTGAAACTGAGGAAACTTGTGCTCGTAAAAAAAGAACTCAATTTTTGTTGATGGTTTTTTAATCAACAAGTTGAGCTTTTGAGAAAGAAAAAAAATATTTTACACACTTAATCTATTTTATTAATTAGCTAAAATTTATAAAAGTTAGCAACAATGTACCTGTCAAAAGGATGAGAGTCAAGGTCACAGAATTTCCAGATGACAGCATTAGCCCATTTCTTAGCTAAATCTCTTTCGGCTTCTTGTTCTAGTTCCACGTAGCGGTCATCCAATTCAGCTCTTTGAGCCAAGTCCTTCATAATGTTGAAAAGCCACTCGCGCATGCGTCGAGGGAAATCTTCCATTTCTTCCTCAGAGCATTTTGGAATGTCTGGTGAGAAACACAGCAACAAATTATTGTTTTTGTCGATAATTTTATTTTTGAAAATTATCTAAATAATTCAGTTGCATAGAGAAAATATCTCAAGAATGGAAACACATGTTTCCACACGTGTTTACAGTTATCATTAATTCCATTACGAAATTTATACACTGGACAGAAAAAAATAGTCTGATATTTTAATATAATTGTTTTTCCCAGTCTTTGATCGTAGTATTTTTAATTGCTCTGTTAAATTAAATACACAGTTACGCGCCCTCCACTATTATGTTTCTATATATAAATGGATGTTTGTATATATGAAATCGCATCACTCCAACACTGTTCAACCGATCATTATGACAATTGGCATGTACATGTATTTTTTTGTGGAGAAGGATTTTGTGCTATCCTCTTTGTTGCAGCTCCACACCAGGTGGCTCTACAGCATATCAACTTCTGCACCGTTCAATACACCGCCAAGTTGCCAACATGGACACCAAAAATGATGCCAACTTGCCCCTATCGCCAACATTTCGCTATGTTTCTATTGAATGGCCATTATAATGTAAGGAACCGCGTTGTTTGCGAATATTACAATTTTAACATAAAATAAATACAACAGAAAGTAATATTAACGTATTACACATCCAGATATAAATTATTTACACTATTTTCAATGTTCATTACTCAAAATGAGTAACAATGTGCTACTTTTGCACAGCAGAGATTCGCTTAGGAAGGTGTTTCCAAAAATCGACCCACAAGAGAGTTAGGGGGTGTTATAAATA